>JAKSZT010054466.1:3823829-3882983 GCA_026826555.1 Tolypeutes matacus | reverse complement strand
CGGGGGAGAGGAAGAGTTTCGGCCTTTGCGCTTGCTTTTTAAACCATTAATTATTCCGCCCCTTTGCTAATGACAAGGGAGGAGTTCCAGCTGTTTGCTGTTTTGATTGATTACCCCACCCATCAATCCCCCAGAAGGGCCCAATGATAATGTCCCTGGAGAATATCCAGGGCTTCTTCTGGCTTCCGGAGGGAATCTCATTCTAAATGGCAGAATCTCGTGAGGGTCTTCCAGCAGCCATCTTGGGGCTTGTCCAGTGAACTTTTGCCAGGTTCCAGATCCATCTATTGATTCCCTATCTAGCCTGCGTCAATAAGACATCTCCTAAAAACCTCCCCAGTGATTCAATGAATAAAAGGACAAATCCCACTTGTTTAGAACTCTGGAGGGTGGTAGAGACTGGAGAAGGATTCCACAAATGCTGACTCAAAGAAAAAGAAAAATATCAGGTAGAAAACTTCCATCTTGAATTGCCAGTCCACTTCGTTCTGCTTCATACAGTCTCACACAGCTTGGGAGTTGCTCAGAGGCAGCGGCCTGCATCCCTCCCACCTCTCACCAGGGACACAGACCATAGAGCCACAAACAGTAGTGATTGGAGCCCCTAGTATATTCAGGAGCTGGGACCCAAGATCCCAGAGATCAGGGCAGACTACAAACCACTGAGTCAGAATGCAATTGAAAAAGAAAAAAAGCATATTTCCTGATAATGGACACACAAATATAAAGAGGTAAAGTGGGATAAAAACAACATAAAGAGGAGAAACAGGGATATGGGAGCACAGAACATGTGATTAAAGCTAAGTTGGTATTTCTCAAATATTTGTATGTTGTATAATAGAAATCCCAGGGTAACCACAAAGAAAGTATTTTAAAAATATACAGAAACAGAAATGAGAAAGGGATCAGTCAGATACATCACAAAATATCAACTATAGAGAAAGAAGGTTGCAATAAAGGTAAAGAGAGACCAAAAAAAAATTTTTTTTTAAGATATGAGATATAAAACCCCAAGGACAAAATGGCTGAAATAATACTGCCTTTACATAATAACACTGACTCTTAATGGATTAAACTTGCCAATCAGAAGACACAGATTGGCAGAATGGATAAAAATTGTCATTCGACTATATGTTGTTTACAAGAGACTCACCTTAGACCCAAAGACACAAATAGGTTGACAGTAAAAGGATGGAAAAGGATATTCCATGCAAATAGCAACCAAAAAAGAGCTGGGGTAGCTATGGTAATATTGGACTAAATAGACTTTAAATCAAAAGCTATTATAAGAGACAAAGAACACTATATATTAATAAAAGGGACAATAACAATCATAAGTATTTATGTACCTAACCATGGTGCCCCAAAATACATGAATGAGGCAAAGATTGGCAAAACTGAAGGGGAGAAATAGATGCCTGTACTATAATAGTTGGAGACTTCAATACAACACTCCCATCAATAGACAGACAATCTAGACAGAGGATCAATAAGGAAACAGAGAACTTGAATAATATAATAAATGAACTAGACCTAACAGACCTCTACAGAAAAATGCACCCCAAAACAGCAGGATACACATTACTCTCAAGTGTTCATAGATCATTCTCCAGGATAGACCACATGTTAGGTCACAAAACAAGTCTCAATAAATTTAGGGAGATTGAAATTATACCAAGCATCTTCTCTTAACATAATGGAACGAAGCTGGAAATCGATAACATGTAGAGAACTGGAAATTCCACAAATATATGGAAGTTAAATAACATACTTTTAAGCAAACAGTAGGTCAAAGAAGAAATTGCAAGGGAAATCAGTAAATGTCTTGAGATACATGAAAATGAGAACACTCAAAACTTATGGGATGCAATGAAGGCAGTGGTGAGAGGAAAATTTGTAGCCATAACACTTACATTAAAAAAGAGCTAAAATTAAAGACCTAATTACATACCTGGAGGACCCAGAAAAAGAACAGTAAACTAACCCCAAAGCAAGCAGAAAGAAAGAAATAACAAAGATTAGAGCAGAAATAAATTAAGAATAAAAAAACAAAGAAAATTAACAAAACCAAAAGTTGGTTTTTAGAAAAGATTGATGAAATTGACTAGCCCTTAGCTAAACAGCTAAAGAAAGTAAGAGGGAAGATGCAAATAAGTACAATCAGAAATGAGAGTGGAGACATTATTACTGACCCCACAGAAATAAAAAGGCTCATAAGAGGATACTATAAACAACTGTATGCTAACAAATTAGACAACCTAGATGAAATGGACAAATTCCTAGACACACATGAACAACCAACACTAAATCTAGAAGAAATAAATGACCTCAACAGACCAATTAGAAAGTAAAGAGATTGAATCAGTCATTAAAAACCTCCAAACAAAGAAAAGCCCAGGACCAGATCGCTTCACAGGTCAATTCTATCAATCATTCCAAGAAGAATTAATACTGCTCAATCTCTTCCAAAAAATTGAAGAGGGGGAACACTACTTAACTGATTCTATGAGACCAACATCTTACTAATACCAAAGCCAGATAAAGATAGTTCAAGAAAAGAAAATTGAGTGGGCACGCGATTGAGGGGAGGGCACGTGCACGATCGCAGCCTTCACCTCTTACCCTCTTCCTACTACCCCCATTCTAATCCCACCCCCCCCTACTCCCTCTCCTTCCCCTCCTCCTTTGCCCAGGGGCAAAGGGCGATCGGTCAGGTCTGGTCACTGGCGCTGGAGGACTTTAGCCATGGCGGGAGCAAATGGAAGTCGGTGGAGCAGTGCTTGGAGCAGCACCTGCCGCCCGCAGATTTGCGGGAAGTGAAACGCATCTCTATGGCAAGGAGACCAGGTCTGGGTGCCAGAGGCTGCCTTTGATGGGGGTTGGGGATAGTCCTGGTGCCACCTATTGTGAGTCTGGAGGGTCTGGGGGGCTCTGAAGGGTCAGTGATGAGGTCCTAATTGGGGAGGGCTAGAGACCAAGGGGGCCTAGATATGACAGTCTTGGGGCCACTTGGAGATTACAGGACCCATGTGACCTTTACAAGTCATTTAAATAAAAAAAAAAATAAAGAAAGAAAAGAAAATTACAGACCAATACACCTTATGAATACAGATGCAAAAACCCTCCACAAAATACTGGCAAACCAAATTCAACACCACATTAAAAGAATTACACACCATGATCAAATGGGATTTATACCAGGTATGCAAGGGTGGTTCATCATAATAAAATTAATGTAATACACCACATTAACAGAATGAAGGGTAAAAAAAAAAAAACACACATGATCATCTCAATTGATGCAGAAAAGGCATTTGATAAAATCCAGCATCCTTCTTGATAAAGCAATTAGAAAACTAGGAATAGAAGGAAACTTCCTGAACATGGTAAAGGGCATCTATGAAAAACGCACAGATAACATCATACTCAATGATGAAAGACTGAAAGCTTTCTCTCTAAGATCAGAAACAAGACAAGGATGCCCACTGTTACCACTGTTATTCAACATTGTAATGAAAGGTCTAGCCAGAATAATCTGGCAAGAAAAAGAAATAAAAGGCATCCACACTGAAAAGGAAGAAGTAAGACTTTGTGTATTTGCAGACGATATGACTCTATATACAGAAAATTCTGAAAAAAAATCTTCAACAAAGCTACTAGAACTAATAAATGAATTCAATAACATGGTAGGGTATAAGATCAACACACAAAAGTAAATAATGTTTCTATACACAGTGAGAAATGATTTGAACAGGAAATAGAAGAAAAATTTCATTTACAGTAGCAACTAAAATAATGTAATCTATGTTCTATTGTCTATAGTGTAATTATAAAATATTGCTTCATCAATTGTAACAAAGATACCACATGGATGCAAAATGTTAATAATAGGGAAAATTGTATGCATCAGGGGAATATATGGGAGCTCTATTTTCTGTATGATTTTTCTGTAAATCTACTTCTCTAATAAAATTTACTACATTAATACTTTCTAAATGAATAAAGCATAATGTTTAAAATTTTATAAAGCTGGATGGCAGATATATAAGTAGTCAAAATGTTGTATTATTTATTCTTTTCAGCATCTTTAAAATAATTTACAATTAAAAAATATTTAAATGTAATATTTTCAAGGACAGACTTTGATGTCACATAGACCACTCTTTTGGACCATTTCTGTGTCAGGTGTTCCCACCGCTCTTGGATTTTTCTTATTTAATTTGGCCTCTTGAACAAATCCTAGGGTTTGTTCCACTGTAGCACTACTCTTGACTCTTCTTGGGAAAAGGTGCCTCCATCCTTTGTTTTTGCTCTCAGGGTGCAATGCAACATTCTGCCTTTTCAGCTGAGTCTGGAGAACCATCAGTTTCAACATTAAAGTAAAATGGCAAACATAGGACCGTGAAACCTGACTAACCTGACTTGAATTAGCCACAATTGCCCCAATTCAGCTTCTAATTATTTCTCATGCAAGAGTTCAAATGGTTTTCTGCTGAGTCTTCCTGAAGGATTTTAATTTTTCCTTCTTCTGAATTTTTTTTTTTTTTAACATGCAGGACTGTCTTTTTGAAAGATAGATCAGACAAACAAACCAATTTTAAAAATGGGCTTAAGGACTTGAATAGATTTTTTTTTTCACCAAAGAAGATATCCAAATGGTGAATAAGCAAATGAAAAGATGTTCAAAATCATTTGTCTTTAGAGAAATGCAAATCAAAACCACTATGAGATACCACTTCACATCGAATGCGATAGCTACTATTTTTTTTTTTTAATGGAAAATAACAAGTGTTGGCAAGGGTACAGATAAATTGGAATCCTAGTGCTTTGCTGAATGTAATGTAAAAATGGTGCAGTCACTGTGGAAAACAGTTTGGTATTTTCTCAAAAAGTTAAACATAGAATTGCTGTATGACCCAGCAATTCTACTCTTAGCTATATACTCAAGAGAAATGAAAATGTAGGTCCATACAAAAATTTGTACATGAATATTTGTAGCAGTATATTCATAATAGCCAAAATGTGGAAATAGCCCTAGTGTCCATCAACGGATGAATGGATAAACAAACTATAGATTAGAATATTATTCAGCCATAAAAAGAAATAGTTTCTGATATACCCTATAACATAACATCAATGGACCTTGAAAACATTATTCTAAGTAAATAAGCCAGATTCAAAAAGACAAATATTGTATAATTCCACTCACATGAAATACCTAAAATAAGTAAAGTCATAGAAATATAAAGTAGGTTAGAGGTTACCAGGGGCTGGGGAGAAGGAAAGGGAATGTAGAGTTATTGCTTAATGGGTACAGAATTTCTGTTTGGAGTGACTAAAAAAAGTTCTAGAAATATAGATAATGGTGATGGTTGTATTGTGAATGTACTTAATGCCATTGGTTTGCACAGTTAAACACTCCTTTCTCCTAAACTGAAAAGAGAGAGAGAGAGAAAGAGAGAGAAAGAATAGATGGCTCAGATTACCATGCTTGTTTCCCTCCAGAACCTTCAATAATTCCCACTTAGCTGCTAAATCATGCCCCAAACCCTGAAGCATATCATTCAAGATTCAGCCCAGTCCAGAGGTGGGGTAAGGTAAGGATTGAGCCCAGTGGCTTTTTCTTCACCTGCAAATCCTGATAACAGCACCGCATCAATTTGCCCAGAAGATAAGAGAGAGGCAATGTAAGCAAGCGGCTACTTTAATGCCTGATACCCAATAAATGGTAGGGTTTATTGTGTTCTACTACATCCTTCTACACATAAATCCCCCCAATTCAAGAGGGGCTTTAATTTTAGGCTTCCTGGATTGGTTTTTACTGTTCCGAAAGCCCAGCGTGTCCTTCCACCTTACCAAACCACCCACCTCCGTTGGTTCTAACCTTCACAATAGAGAGCCAATAAGCTTAGCAGAGGGAATAAAAACTACCTGGGTTCAGAAATCTAGTTCTACCATTCACTCCCTGTATGACCAAGTTACCTAACCTCTCTGTGCCTTGCTTTCCTCATCTGTGAAGTGGGGAGAATAATAGTATCTACCTCACAGGGTTGGTGTAAGATTTAAATTAATAAGTGCTTATCTAAAGAATTTACAAGAGGGCCTGGCACAAAGTAAATGCTAGATAAATGTTACTTAGAGTTCTAAGTGTCCGGTGTCCGCCATCTATACCTGGAGGGACTCCTTGAAGGTGGGCGGGGACAGTCCAATCTCCGAATCTACGGTGCCTAGAACAAAATAAGTGTTACAATAAATTTGAAGAGTTTAATGTAAGCGAGGGAGAAATGAAAACCGAGAAAAGGAGTTTCAGCGTGACGATGATGGGAAGGTGGGGAACGCGTGTGCGCGCACAGCTAGAAGGGCGCGACTTCCCTTTGCTCGGCTACCCGCCAAGGTCAGGTGGAGCCTGGAGGCCAGAGGAGGGGCAGGAGGAATGGGTGTGGTCGTGGTCGCAGGCCCGCAGCAAGCGCAGCACCAGCGCCAGGGGCTCACGTCTTCGCTCCAGGTTCTACAGCAACCGGTTCCCTGTGGCCGCACTTAAGGGTAAGTTCAGCCAAACCTCGCGCGCGCCGACACCTCCGTGCGCCGCACCCTAGGCTGCCCTGCGGCTGGAGCGCTCTGCGCGCCTAGCCCGCTTGCTCCGCAGCGCAGCCGGTGGGTGCAGCTGGGCTGGAACCGCTCCCTGAGCAATCGACCTAGCTGCGGGGGTGCAGCGCCACAGGGACCTCAGCAGACTTTGAGTCCGTGTTCTCCATTTCAGAGTTAAGGAAACCAAGGGCGAGGGGAGTAGAGTGCTGTGCGCCGGAGGGCCGGGTCACCCAGCTATGCTGAGTAGCGGGGCCCGAGCCGGCAGCCACTCTTTGGACTCTCTGGATCCTTCGCTTTTCATCACAACTAGCAGCGTAAGAATTCCAGTTGGTTATTTTGGCGTCCCCAATCCTAAAACTCTTGGGGACAGAGAAAAAAGTAGCGAGTCTGAGAGGCCCTTAGGGTACCTGGCGTCTCTGGCGAGACTGGCTTCGAGCTGAATTCTCAGGATTTGGAACCCCGCCTGGTCTATGGGCGCGTTCACCTCTTCAAGTAGGCAATCTATTTATATTATTTACTTAATTATTTGAGGCGGTAGAAGAAGGGTGGATTTAGATATTGAGCGTTAGGAGTTTTAGACTTTTGCCCTTTCTTGAAAAAGACTCACCTTTTTCTTCGATTGCAACAGAATCCGATTCACGAAACGTGAATCATTATCCTGGCTTTTGAGTCAGCAGGTACTAGGTTACAAATGACCATATATAGGAAACTAGTTTCCACTCTGCCTGAGAGATTCTGGAACACTGGAGGCCCCTCTGGCTGCTGATAAGAAGTTGCACAGCAAGAGTAAAAATTCTTTCCAAAGACCTGTGCTTAACACAGCCAGCAAGACCCTGGCCTCCAGAAGAACCACATTTACAACATTTTTCACCAACGTCATAAAAAGTGTAACCCACTAAAACGTTATCTTACAAAGAAATGACCCTTGGTTTTCATAAAGCCAGGAAACTTCAAACTGACCAGGAAGGGAATTTAAAGATGTAAGGAAAACCAGAATCTTGTTCCCAGACAGTGTAGAGAAATCTGTTTAGAAAGAGAGATGGAGGAAGAGGTACAAGGAAATTATGTAAGGGCTCTAAGCCCTATCAGGAAATGGGTATTTTCTTCTACTGGTTATATGTTACCATAATTTTTTTAAAAAGGAAAAAATTTTATTGTTTAGGTCATTTGGCTTCCACTGAGGAGCAATTCCTTACTTGAAATTTAAATGATAGAGCAATGTTAATTGTTAATAATTTGCAAATTATACTTGATGACCACATGTTATCAGCTTTGGCTGGGTATAGAACCTCGCTCCTGGGTAAGGTAGAAGCACCCGGGTTAGTTTCATACTTTTGGAGTCGGCCTGGGTTCAGTAGGGGTCTGTCCACTAGCTGTGTGACATGGAGCATTGCATTGCTTCTCTATGCTCCAGCTGCTTCATGTGCAAAACAGAGATGCTATAATATCCAGCTCACTAGATTATTGTAAGGCTTATAGTAAGTAATTTGTTCAATAGGATTTTTTTTTCCAGCATCTCCTATATCCCTGTGAATCCTTAGGCTTATGGAGTTGATCTTCTAGGGCTTTTTTTTTTTTTTTTTTTTTAAATTCCCTGGCACATAGTAAAAACTTAAAACTTTAACTGAGTTTATTATACATATTATTGCATTCGATGCTGGCAACAACACTCCTCTTTTTTACAGAGGAGGAAACTGAGGCTCAAAGAAATTGTGTCTAGCTTTAAGAAACAAAACCAGAACTAGTAAGACCTTGTATCTCTTGTATAAAGAGAGGGATAAAGATAGGCTTTGCACCTAGAGAGACAACTGCCTTTGGCTGTAAAGAGCTTGTGAACATCAGGGCTAAATATTTCTAGGGACCAGTGATGTAATTTCCTGTTGAACTTTGCTCTGAGGCTATGAATTTTTAAAATACTTTGTTCCCAGGATGGGTGGGACAAGTTGCTTTTCTAAACTGTAGATAAGCCAGTTCATATAATATCTGCTTAGGGAAAATAGGCCTCATTCCCAATCAGGGTTCCATAAAGGAATGTGCTTTTGCCCTCTGCACCCTTAGCAAGGACTAGACTGCTTCCTCAAAGAGCAGAAATGTCTGTTTATACCAGACCACAGGCTTGGAACCTTGAAATATATAAATGGAGAATTCATAATCAAAACACAAGGGCTCAAACAGAAGCCAGCTAAAATGTGAAAATGTGTGTTGGTTGAAGAGCTGGGGAGGTGAGATGCTCTTTGGGTCTTAGTCTGCCTGATGAAAAGAAGTTAGCAATCAACATAGTTCCACTGGATTTTAAATAAGATGAAATTGGTTTTCCGCCAAACATATTTGTAAACTCCTTAGACACAGAGATTTTTTTCTCCCTTGTCTTTGAGTCCTCACACTTCTAGCACTCTCCTTGGTGTATGGTAGGTGCACAGTAAATGATCATTTAGTGAATGAAGTACTTAATTTTAGAGATACAACTTTCTGAGGTATTTCTTTGAAGATTGACTTCTGATTTCTTGATTAAGATTAAAGATTAGACTGAGATTGCTGTGTTCTAATTCACATATCTATACCTTCTGGTAATTTTTTTTTTCCCTTAATAGATTAGCGTTATCTCAGTCGAAGGCAAAGGTGGTATATCATGGCATCTATCTGGGTAAGTAAAAATCAAGCCTTCATAACACAGTAACTTATCTGAGTCAAATCAAAATAAGGAAAATAAAAATTTAAAGAGAATTTTCTTGAAGTTTGATTTAAAAGTTCATCTGAAAAAAGTTAACATGCAAAAGAAGCTAGAGATTGCCAAAAAAAATAATAAAATATTAAAATGTATTATAAAGCTACACAGTTTAAATAATTTGTAAAATTATATTATAAAAGAGAGGTCAATAACTGATAATAAATGTAGTATATGATTTAGAAAGTTATTATATAATACAGATGATGTTTCATATCAGAGAGGAAAAGGTGACTTATTCAATAATAATGCTAGGAAAACTTCTAGCCATTTGGAATAAAAGGAAAACTGTATTCATCCTTCCTTCTATTTTACATTAACATAAATTTCAAGGAGATCAAATACATAAATGAAATAGATGAAATATGGGTGGTTTTTAACAATAATCTTAGACTGGGGAAGGCACTTCTAACTATGACACAAAACCAAAAGCCTAAAAGAAAAATACTGATCATTTAGCAACATAAAATTTGCATTTTATGACAGCAAATGATACGTTAATAGAGCCAGAAATCAGTGCTCATGGGAGAAATATTTGCAGCCCATCAGACAAAAGACTTAGTTCCTTAATATACAAATAACTACAATAAATCAAAAAGAGAAATGAACTTGGAAAAATCTGTAAAGGTCTTAAGTAGGACATGAAAAGAATTATAAATGTTCAATAGGCATATGAAAATATGGCTATACCTCACTGAAAATTAAAGAAATGTAAATAACAATGAGAAACCACTTTCTACCTGAGAAATTGACAAAGGTGAAAAATGTAGTAAGATGAACATTGTAGAGGGGATTACAGGCACTCTTGTACTGTAGTCATAGAAGAGGAAATTTGGTACACTTTCAGGCATATTTTGGCAATATTATCAATGTTTAAATGCACAAGCCCTTTAACTCTATAATTCCACTTCTAGGTATGTATCATATAGATATACTTGCATAAAAGTGACAAAATATGAGTAGAAGGACATTTCTATTAATGAAAATATGCAGACGGCCTAAAAGGCCATCTAAAGAGTATGAAATTAGCAAGTTACTCATAAAAAGAAATAGTTTGTGATCATTAAAAAGAATGGGAAAAAATGGGTCAACTCTATATGTATTGACATATGAAAATGTTCCAAGATATATTCAAAATCAAGTTACAGAATAGTATGCACAAAATGATCCTGTTCGTTTAAAAGAAAGAAAGTGAATATATACACAAAGATTGTAGTTACATGGAAACTTTCTAGAAAGGTGGAACTATGAGCAAAGGCACCTGTACTTTCCAATGCATTGCTTTCTGTATTTTTTTATTTATTTATTTATTTTAAAGAAGCTTTAGATTACATAAATGTTACATAAAAAATTTAGGGGATTCCCATATGCCCCCCTCCCTCCCCCTCCCACCCTTTCCCACATTAACAACATCCTTCATTAGTGTGGTACATTTGTTACAATTGATGAACACATATTAGAGCATTGCCACTAACCGTGGATTTTAGTTTACATTATAGTTTACAGTCTGTCCCGTGCAATTTTCTAAGTTATGACAAAACATATAATGGCCTGTATCCATCATTGCAATGTCATGCAGGACAATTCCAATGTCCCAAAAATGCCCCCTTATTATACCTGTTTTTCCCTCTTCCTCCCTTAAGAACCTCCAGTGGCCACTCCCTTTATATCAATGATAAAATTCTTCCATTGCTAGAATAACAATAAGTCTATAAGTAGAATAATAGTGAGTCTACTTTAGTCCATTTTTCATTCCCCAATCTTGAGGATTTGGGGGTGGTTCTTATGGCTAAGAGATTTCGAAGTGTCAGGAGGTCATTCCAGAGGTTACACCTATGCATGTTTCAACAGGATCACATTGACTGCCACAGTAAATATTGCCTCAGTATCCTGAGGGCTCTAGAGACATCTAGACACTGTAGGCAGGGCAGACAGCTCAGGAGTTTGGTGCCCTGCCAGTGGGCCTTACCTTGGAATTTATGCCCCCCCAGTATGACAGAGTTGGACTCATTTGTGGTTTCCCTGCACATGGCTCTTCTGCCCCTTCTATTTGAACATATAGTTAGTACTATACTTGATAGGTGTATCTCCAAGGGACTTAAATCTTTGATCCATCCATGTTCCAGCTGGGTCCTGAATCTTAGCAGAGTTTCAACACCTACTCTCCAGTTCATTGGACTCACCCAGGACAACTAACAAGGTGATGATGATGGACAACGCCCATCCCAAGAAACAGAGTCTGTAACTGCAAGCCAGAGAGTTCCATCCATCTGCCTTCTGCAGTTTTTGCCAGGAGTACAGCAGCATAAGGGAATAGTAACATTCGGCATTGGGGAGCAGGGAGGAAAAGAGGGGAACAGACAAGAATAGGGGAGCTGACTTGTTTCACATTTCTTGCTTTGGTAGGGACATCCTAACCATACAAATTTTAAATGTGTACATAGCATCTGTGTTATATGCTCCTGGACGTGCTGATCTCTTTCTCTGATTTCCCTCCCATCTACCACATCTCAGCACTGAAAGATCTAGCCTTCAGTAACTGATTTCACTAAATGGTGTTTTCACATTCCAAGCAGAATGGGCACCGCGCCTAGCTAAGTACTCTTCAGCACAATTGCAGCTTCCTGCCTAGAGTGTGTTTTAAGCCATGTTCCCTGTGTTTTAAGCCATGTTCCCTGAAGCTGCTTTTGGTAAATATTGGCACTCACACAGTTACACAAAAGGCCCTCTGCAGGAAGTTAATGAAAAACAGGTTAGACCTGGATTTCAAATCCAAACATTAGAGCTTTGGCTCGCCACAAAGACTAGAAAGAAATACTGTAGAGAAAGGCTTCTTGAGAATGAAGGGAATGAATTTAAAGAGCTGTTCTTTGCTGCTCCCTGACCCAAAAGCAACTGTGGAGGAGGGAGTGTCCCTCTTTCATATTTAATCATGATAAAGATGTAATTTGCTAATCTAATGAGTAGCCATTGAATAAGCCTGATAAATCTGAGGCAAAGAGGAAAAGAAAAAGTTTTAGACCATAGAACAAGGAATGTGAAAGGGAGAAGGTTTCATTTGATTTTTCTTTGAAAGTCTTTGTTTTGGTGGTTGCAAAGCAGACAGAAAATTTTTTTTTGCATTACTGAGCATTAAGATTAATACAGAGGTCTCACATGAATTAAAATAGAATAAGTCAAAGGGCAGAAAAATTTCAAGCCTGCCTCTCCTTCCATTATCAGATCCTGCTTCTTTCAGTTTTCAACGATTTGTGTTTGTTTAAATACCACACCTAGATACTAGAAGAATGTTTAAATAGGAGTGGTGACAGTGCCATGAGAATAGGGTTGAAAAAAGGTGAAAATGCATTTTTAGGATTTTTGACATATGGCATTGAATAGAGGCTTTTTAATAATGGAGATTAAAAATATAGAAGAGGCATTGAATGATTAATCAATAATGTTTAATCTCCACTATTGCAATTTTCATCCCCATAAATTCTGTTATCTTCTTTTTTAAACTTTATAATTCTTCTTGTTCATATTTGTATTCGTAATATCCTTTAGCTGTATAACCATAGTTAGTTTATTTTTATCCATTATTTACTTCGAGTTGATTTAGGAGATTTGTTCAAACTTGTTTGATTAGTTGTTTCAATGTCTTTGTTTCCTCTGAAGTTTTAATTGGTTTCCTTGAATTAGCTATCTTTATGTTTACTTTGTATAACTTGTGATTTTTTTCCTGATGTTTGGGCTTTTGATTATTTTTATGTGCTAACTCTGAAAGTCAGTCTCTCCCTCTTGCTTAGGGTTTTATTGTAGATCGGCTATGTGCTAAGGCGTTTCTTCAATGCTTTGTCCAGCTTATACTGAACCTCTAGAGCAGCCTGTGATTAACTGTTCAGATTTTCTCAAGTTTTCTGCACCTGTCTCTTTTCCTGGACAATTGGTGAAATGTTTAAAAGTGCTCCAAATATACAACTATTTCACTTCCTGGAAAATATTTCCTTTCCTCTGTTCCATCTCCATGAGTCATGAATTGTTCTGTTTGATTATGTGCAAAGTTTCTACCCCCATGGCTATGATTTGCTCAATTGCTGGCCCATGGTCAGTGCCATTTTTCCCTACAGCTTTCAGCCCTGCCTTACAGTAGTTCAGTTTTCCTCCTTTTCCATAAGGATTTTCTGCCTTGAGTATGCCCATGATAGGGTATCCTACCCCAAGGAGCTGGATGAGGTCAGTGTTCAGAAACGCGTATTTTTCATTTAGGGTGCAGAAGTGATTAGAGAATGGATTGTGTGTGTGCAAATGTGCACCACCTGCCAACAATTCTGCTGTGGGTCTCTTCTCCTTAGGGCTGTTTTGTATGTACTAATTTACTGGGGACCCCACCCTGGTTCTATGTGACCGTGGGTCTTTGTGCCTGAATAAATGTGGGGATCTAAATTCCTGCTCTGAGCCCTGCAGGGGTGCTGGAGCTGGAGTGCTGCTGTGTGACCCTTAAGCCATGCAGGACCGAGTGTTAGGGAGGGGTCCAGACTGGCAGATGTCCACATCCTGGAGAGACATGACAGGGACTTGGGCTACAACTGCAGCAGTGGAAGAGGACATGGAGAGAAGTGTTGCTGGTGAATTGGATTTGGAGGGAAAGGAGAGGAAAGAATCAAAGGAGACTTCCAGGCTTGTGGTGACGGGCAGTGCCATCTAGGGCGATTGGGCAGATTGAGGATACAGAACAAATCTGGGAAGGGAACAGAGGCTGGAACCAGATTGCCAGGGGTTCAAATCCTGGTTCTGCCATAAACTAGCTATATGACCATGGGCAGGTTTCTTAACCTCCCTGCGCTTCAGTATTCTCTCCTGTAAAACATAGGCAATAAAGCGCCAACCTCATTGAGTGGATCTGAGGATTAAATGAGCAGATGCCTGTAAGGCACAATAAGCAAACACGTGTAAGTATTAGATAGGAGAAGAAAGCAACTTGGGAGGAAATAATGAGTTGATATGTGAGATATCAAAACAGATACATCTAGTTGACACTGC
Source organism: Tolypeutes matacus (assembly GCA_026826555.1). Lineage (NCBI taxonomy): Eukaryota > Metazoa > Chordata > Mammalia > Cingulata > Chlamyphoridae > Tolypeutes > Tolypeutes matacus. Next base: position 3,868,648 of record JAKSZT010054466.1, on the reverse strand, counting down.
CTGTATAAGACCAGTCCTCAAATTAGAAGTCTGGGCTGAAGTAGAAATGTGAGAGTTCTCTGCCTTCTGAAAAGGGAGTGGAAGAAATAATTTACAGCAGGATTTGAGGGAGAGAAAAGAGAAGGGGATTTTCTATTAGAGATGCTAACTTGAGAGGTTGGGCAAATGGAGGAGCTGCAAAGGAGAATAAATGCAAGCTGAAGTGGCAGGAAGCAACCCAAGAGATGAGGCATGGGAGCCAAAAGGAGGCCTGCGCCAGGTAGGTTAACAGTGAGCGATGCATGCTTCTCCTTATCTGAGTTTCATGCAAAGCACAAAACAAATGGCTTCTTTGTCCCTGTCTTCCCTAATTTCTGAACCACAGTTATCTTTCTACTCCAGCTTACATCCTCCTCTATTACCACATTCCAGTGCTGCTGGTCCGAGGCCGCCTCGGATGAAATCACTGTATTTATTTATTTATTTATTTATTTATTTATTTATTTTTTAAATTTATTTTTATTGTGGGTAAAAATCAAAATTCTCACAATACATACAAACATTTGCAAAATGATATATAAATATATATGCATATATGTGTATTTGCTTACAAAAATGTTATTTGGGATAGCCCCAGAGACTGATGCCTTATCAGTGGGTTCTATTTTGGAATCTGTGCTCCTGAGAGTGACAGAATTAGACTCAAATAAGTCCTCCCTGCACATGGAAATCACTGTATTTAAAACAGAAAAGCTGGCAAGTGTGGATATTTTTCATTTGGGTAAGCACAAGAACAAATGCAAACATCTTCAGACCTCTTGCATGTGGAATGTCAACCTTGCTGCTATCAGGCATCGCTGATGGCTGCCAGTTGCTGCCCACTGTCAAACCACCCCCTCTTTCCTGCACTTTTGACTGGAGAACATGCCCCCAGCATGGTTTGACAGTGGGGGCATTTCTGTTAGCGCGTGATCTTCCATTGGCCCCCAAACCACTGCCAGCCTACAAGAGAAAGAAAGACTTCTAGCATTTGCCCTGTAAGAACTGAATGGTTACCAATCTGTTTCTCTGGTATCTTACCTAACTTTCCCTCATTTCATTTCAGGACATTTTCCTAACGTTTTCTTTGGTTTTGAAAACCCTTTTTTACTTGCAAAATTGAACAGAAAGTCCTACATTTTCCAAATGTTGATTGCTTTATTCTTTACACTCTACTTCATTTTCTCTTGTATCATCAACTTTCAATGACACAGTCTAGTGTCTTAACATTGAGCCAAGAGTGATTATTTCTTCCTGGCTCTCTTAAGAGCCACCGAGTCCTGGAAGTTTATCTGAAGCTTTGATTTGAAGTCTTAATTTTTGAATATGACCTTCGCAGTGCTTAATTGAATGATGAGTGATTTGGATTGTCTCACCTTCAAAATGTTCCGCAGCAACTGCTATTCTTGCTCCAGAGCATTTGGCTTTAAATATATTTTGTGTCAACAGGGTTGGCACCTTGTGTTTTTCTCTTTTTTTCATTCTTCTGAATGTAAATATTTAGCTTCTTACAAACCCAGCACTCTTTGCTGAAGAAACAAGTATGACTGGCTTTAGTGAGCCCAGGATAGATTGGCCTCTCTCAGGCATAGTAGCAAACAGCTCCCCAGGCCCAGCCTGAAAACACCCATGGCTTCAAGGCATCACATGCTATGCTTGCCCTCCAAAGGATAGTTTTGGAAGACCAAGGAAAATTATATTGGCATGAAGAAGATAATTCAAATGACTTGCAACCTAGCCTAATAATTAGGATCAGAGACTGAAGGAATAGACCACTTACTGACTGTAAACTTGGGCAAGTTACTTAAGCCTCAGTTTCATTATCTGTGAAATAAGATTAATTATATCTGCCTTATCAATTCATTGTGAAGATTGACTGACTTAATGCAGGAAGTGTGCTTAACACAGTACTTGGCACATAAAAGTAGTAGCAATTATGGTTACTATAAAGAGCTCCAGTTATTTTTTCCTTCTGTTTTGGTATTTTTGTTTTCATTTATTTTCCAATTGGCTTCAGAATAGTTTTCCTCTTTGAAGTATCTGCAGGTCAAGTTTGAGAAAAGGAAAGAAGCTAATGTGTTTAAAGGATATGGATGGAAATCTGACCAAACATGATTTTTCTTTAAAAATTGGACTTTGCCGAATATTCATGGGTGTCCTACACTGCACAGATGCTATGCTGAGGCACAAGTATTGGTCAGTAATAACATTTTCAAGGAATTAAGCCAGCAATGAATGAAGCAGGCCATGCAAACAGCCTTGTTGGGCTGTAAAAATGCCAGCATTCCTGAAACAATGCATTCATCATCAAATTCTTCTTCCACAGCCATAAAAGAATCCATGGCTTCCTTGCTTATTTTTGCTTAGGTTTTTTATACAGCTGAGAATGAAATAGAGCAGTGGTTCTTAAATGATAAGGTGCAGCAGAATCACCTGGAGGGCTTGTTAAAACAGAGACTCTTGAGTCTTAGCCCCAGAGTCGCTGATTTTGTAAGCCTGAGGTGGGGCCAGAGAGTTTGCATTTCTAACAAGTTCCTAAATGACTCTGATACTGCTGATCCAGAGACCACACTTTGAGAGCAATTAATATGGAATCTTCTGAGGCATTGTGATGTGATGTAGACCTCAGGACATTTTAGTCAAGGGGACCTGAGTTCAAATTCTGGTACTGTCCTTATTAGCAGAGTGATATTAACAAATAATCTCTCTGTGATAGAATTCTTCCACTTTTTAAATGGAAATAATAAAATCTATCTCATTAAGGTCACTGTAAGAATTAAATAATTTATTTTAATGCTTTACTCCCTGCCTGACATGTGTTTAAGAGATTCTATTAATTTTCTTTACTGTAATTTTTTTCATAAGTCATGTAAATAATCCTAACTCTTCTAGGCAACCAAGTCTATTGAATAAATAACACTGCTTATCTAAATAATAAAGTTGTTTGAAAGATTTCAGTAAGATTCCATTTCAGAATTCTCATGCCATTTTTAAAGCTGGTCTATATGTAGAGTGTTTTGTTTTGTTTTGTTTTTCCTTTTAATTAAACAAGTGTGTCCTCCCCATTTAATTCCTACTAGATAGCAAGTTGCATAATGGATTAAGAATTTCATCCATCTCTAAATCTGAACACTGAAATTACAGTATTTTTTTTAATGCTTAGATGGCAGTGAAATGGTCACAACTAGAATGGAAGCCCTGAGTTTCCATAACTCATGAACAATTAGAATCTGACTACAATTTTGTCTTCTTTTATTAAGAAGTAGTCATGCAAATATCTGTGTTGGGGATTTGTTTTAGTTTTCTAAGCTGCTGAAAGTAGATTCCATGAAATGGTTTGACTTAAGCAATAGGAATTTATTCTTTTATGGCTAGAGTCTGGAAATATGTCCAAATGAAGGCATCATCAAGGTGATGCTTTCTTCCCAAAGACTGGGTGCTGGTGATCCTTGTCTCCTCTGCCACACAGCAAGGCACATGGCAGTGTTTCCAGGTCTCTCCCTTCTCTTCCAGGTTTCATTGATTTCAGCTTCTTATTTCCATGGCTTTCTCTCTATCTGTTTAAATTTCAGCCTCATATAAAGGACTCCAGTAAGAGGACCAAGACCCATTCAGATTGAGGTGGGTCACATCTTAACTAAAGTAGCCTCACTGACAGGTCCTACTTACAAAAGGATCCCACAGGAATGGATTAACTTTAAGGAGATGTTTTTCTGGGGTACATACAGTTCCAAATCATCACAGGATTGAATCGTGTCCCCCACAAATGTCATTAAGTCCTAACCTCCAGTTCCATTGGTGTGAACCCATTTGTAAAGAGGACTTTTGAGGATGTTATTAGTTAAGGTGTGGCCAAACTGAATGAGGGGGGGCCTTTCTCCAATATGGCTGAAGTCCCTATAAGCAAAGGAAACTGGACATGGAAGTGGAAGCCAGAGAAGGAGACAGATATCAGTATGTGACTGATTCAAACATGAAGCCAGCACTGGAATGCTACAGACTCAGGAGAAAGCATAACCTGGCAATACCTTGATTTTGGACTTCTACCCTCCAAATTCTGAGCCAATAAATTCCTGTTGTTTAAACCAACCAGTGTGTGGTATTTGTCATAGCATCCCTGGCAAGCTAAGACAATCTACATGACACAGAAGCATGTGGGGAGCTTTTTAAACATACAGAGTGTCTAGGATCCCAGTTCTAAAGAATCTGAGTTGATATGTCTGGGAAGCCTGCTAATATGCATTTTAGAGAATCATGCCAGTTGTGCAGAGACTACCTTTCAAGAAACAGTGGGAACCGGCTGGAATAGTCTAGACTGACTTCACATTCAAATTCTGTAGCCTGAATAACTGACTTGAGCTAATTCTCCAATCTCCTTAAAACATGGTATCTTTTATACCAAATGGATCACTCTTCCTCATTCATCTGGGCTGTTATGTTTAATATAGTTAACATATATAAAGTGCCCCAGCACAGAGCTTGGCATGAAACAGGCACTCAATTGTTCTAATATTATGGTGGTTCTTCTAAAATATGAGACATGGACTGAGAAACACAAAAATTTATAGGTTGATAGAACTAAAATGCAGCCAATAGGATATGTGAATCCATAAAATATTGATTAAGCCACAGGGGAAGAGAATTCTCCAAAAATTATGTTGAAGTGACTGATTTTTTACTGGTGCCTTCAGATCAGGCACGTTCACAACTAGTTTTTGACTTGTTATAATTACTTTTTAAAAAAATTCCAGGTAAAACATATTTTTATTGTGGTAATATATAAATCATACAATTTTCCATTTTAATCAATTTTAAGTGTACAGTTCAGTGGCATTACATTCACAATGTTGTACAACCATCACCACTATCTATTTTCATCTTAAAAAACAACACCTGCATGTCAATTAAGCAATAACTCCCCATTCCTCCATCCCCCAGCCCCTGGTAACTCCTATTTTACTTTCTGTCTCTATGAATTTGCTTATTCTAGATGCCTCATATACGTGGGATCATACAATATTTGTCCTTTTGTGTTTGGCCTATTTCATTTAGCACAATATTTTCTAGGTTCATCTATGTTGCAGCTTGTATCAGAATTTCATTCCTTTTTATGGCTGAATAATATTCCCTTGTATATACATACCACATTTTTTTAATCCATTCATCTGTTGCTGAACATTTGGGTTGTTTCTACCCCTTGGCTATTAAAAATGCTGTAGTGAACATTGGCATACAAGTATCTAAGTCCCTATTTTCATTTCTTTGGGGTAGATTATAATTAGAATCAAAACTCTTCATTGTGGATGCTTTAAGATTAAACAATCTGTTTGATTGTTTTGAAACAAATTGTTCAACCCAATCTATTGAATAAGCAACTATCATATTTTTTACTGTGCCAGAATATTAATTTCCCATTCACTTTGACATGACAGGATAATGTCCTTTCATGAAATTATTAAACACTTCAGGAGAACCTAAATGAAGTAATATTAATACAGGGCAACAGAGCCAATGTTATCTAGTAATAGGATAGGAAAATCAGTTGAGAAAGAAAATGTTCTTACTGTAAAGACAGATTTTTATTCAAAGTATTAAAAACACCACTGAATTACATGATTTTTCTCAACGTTTTTTTGTGGCTGTCATTCTCTATTCTTTTAAGCTGTTTTATTCTTTCTTTAGGAAATGCCAGCTTACTGACGTTTCTAATTCGTGTTTAAAATTAGCAGTATGGCATTTTTCACTTCCATGCTATTCCTGAAGATCTATGATGTTAGTGGAGCTTTCAGGAGAGAATACCAGCCACGATTGTACATCCATTAAACAAAGTTTAAGAACAGACAATCCTAATGTGGTTTTCATTTATGGATCCTTTAGTGTAGGGCTCCCCCCAAGGAAAATGGTCAGTCTTTTAATTAAAACAACTTGAAGTCTGCAAACCACAATTACTTCTGTGTGAGATGCAGTAAAAAGCTTCAAATTATCCCTTGAAACAAAAAGGTTGTATGAAATTCTAGCTCTCTTGTTGCTTTCATGCAGATGCCAATTTAAAGCAAATATTCTTCAGTTCCATTGGGATTAACACAAGTTATTGCTCTAGAGAGCCAATGTTTTATATTTGTAATTTATTATCCAAGAGAAGAAATGAGAGGCCTCATTGCACATGTGGCAGATGTCATGTTACCTGCACACCAAGGAGGGGAGACTCCCTAGAGAGGCTCCTGAACTAGTAGTAAGGTGTGCAAAAAGCAGGCTTGTCATGTGATGACTATGCACATGTAATATAAACAAAGATATCATTTTAAATTAATGGGGCTTTAAAATATTTTCTTTTAGATTGGACACCGAGGAACAATTAGAGATTATGCAGGCTTTAGCCCATCGGTGGATGCTGAAGTAATTCATAAGGCAATCACAGGAATCGGTGAGTAATGCTTACTTAATGTTGAAACAAATCAGGAAAGTTACAGTCAAAAGGGCCAAGGTTCAGTTTGCCCAATTTGATTTACTCAATTAGAAAATTTTTCAGGGACTTTTTTTTTTTTTTAAAGATTTATTTATTTCTCCCCTTCTCCCTCCGTTGTTGTTGTGCTCACTTTCTGCTCTCTGTGTCCATTCGCTGTGTGTTCTTCTGTGTCTGCTTGTCTTCTCTTTAGGGAGCACCAAGAACCTATCCTGGGAGCTTCCGGAATGGGAGAGGGGCACTCAATCTCTTGTGCCACCTCAGCTTCCTGGTCTGCTGTGTCTCTTATTGTCTCTCCTCTGTTTTCCTTTTTGTTGCATCATCTTGCTACGCCAGCTCTCCACTCAGGCCAGCACTCCATGCAGGCCAGCACTCCTGTACGAGCCAGCACTCCACATGGGCCAGCTCTCTGCTCAGGCCAGCTCGCCACGTGGGCCAGCTTGCTTTTCACTAGGAAGCCCTGGGAATAGAACCTTGGATCTCCTATATGGTAGACGGAAGCCCAATTGCTTGAGCCACTTCTGTTTCCCCAGGGACTTTTTAAGTTTGTGAAATAATGAGAAAAAGTATAGAGGACTCAGTTTTATTAAATCTCACTGTTTTCCTTATTTATTTAATATTAAAAATTATCACTACTACTGCTATTACTCTTCCTCCTCTTCCTCCTCCTCCTCCTCCTAATAATAATAATAATAATAATAATAATAATAATAATAAATCATTACAGATACAACTGAAAGTCCCTATCTGTTTTTCTGGGTTCCTACTTCTACCCCATTCCGTGAAGATAAACACAATCTTAAATTATAGTTTATTATTCCCATGGGACTTTTTATGCCTTAACTACATATGTGTGTGTGTGTGTGTATATATAATTTTGCATGATTATTAACAGTATAAAATGGAATCATTCTGTATACATTCTTCTTCAACTTGCTTTTTCCTCTTGACATTATGTTTTCAGGATTTATGCGTGTTGACCTGTTTAGCTCTAGTTCATTAATTTTAACTGCATAGTAGTCAATTGCATCACTATATCATAAAGTGGGAATATTGATAGGACATTTAAATTGCCTGCAATTCTTTTCTATTACAGTGTAAATATGCTGCAGTGAATATGCCTGCTTGTGTCTCCTTTTGCAGATTTACTAGTACTTCTCTAGAATAAAACAAGAATTGGAATTTCTATATTGAATGGGATGCTTCTTCAAACTAACTAGAAATTTTGCCAAATTACTCTCTGAAATGAATATACAAATGAACATTCCTACTAACAATATATGAGACTTCCTCTTGCTCCATATTTTCACTATACTTGCTATGGTCTTACTATTCAATTTTTCCCATCATGTGGGTCTAAAATTGTATCTCACTGTATATTTATATGTGTGCTTGTTTGCTTCTTACTCCCTACCTCCCATTACTGATAAGGTTAGGCATCTTTGCTTGTTTATTTGCTTCATCTTTTGTGAATAATTCCCTTATATCTCTTTCTTATTTTTTAGTTGGATTGTCTTTTTCTACATGATTGACAAGTTTTTTAAAAAAATTAATTCTGGATACAATTTTTTAAAAATTACAAGTCATGAACATATCTTCTCCTTCTCTGTGGCTTGCTTTTAACATTGTTTATAGCATTCATTGCATGGACATTTTAAATTTTAGCGAAATCAAGTTTACCAATTTTTGGCATAGTTCATGCTCATTGTGTCTTGTTTTAGCACTCTTTTTCCATAACAAGGTCATAAAAGATATTCTCCTGTGTTTTCTTCTAAAGTTGTAAAGTTTTATTATTCATAATGAGCTCTTTAATCCACCAGGAATTAATGTTTGTGAGTGCTGTTTAAATATATCATATTTTATTTTACCCCATGTGGATAGTTAATTATCCCAGCACATTTACTGAAGAGTTCATCCTTCCCACACTGATTTTTTTAAAAAGATTTATTTATTTCTCCCCACCCCCTCGTTGTTTGCATTTGCTGTGTCTGCTTGTGTACTGGTTTTCTTTCGGGAGGCACCAGGAACCAAACCCAGGACCTCTGATGGGGGAGGGAGGTGCCTAATTGCCTGAGCCACCTCCGCTCCCTGCTTTGTTGTGTCTCTCATTGTGTTTTCCTCATGTTTCTTGTTGCGTCATCTTGTTGCATCAGCTCACCACGCCTGCCAGTTGCGTCAGCTCGCTGTCTTGCTCATCTTGTTTAGGAGGCACCAGGCATCAAACGTGGGACTTTCCATGTGGTAAGCAGGAGCTTAATTGCTTAAGCCACATCTTCCCTCCACACTGATTTTTAATGCCAACTTTGTCTTATATCAACTTTCCCTATTTTTCTCCTCTCTGTTGTTTCATTGTCTGTTTTATAATGACATAATGTCTAATAAGGCAAGGTCTTTTCTTGGCCCTTTGCCACCATCCCCCATATGAATTTTAGGATCAATCTTTCAAATTCCATAGAATATACTATTAGGATTTTCTATCAATGTAATATTATCTTATTTCTGCCTGTGTTTGAGTCATATATTTTTTCTGTTTTTAAATGAAAGTTATGTCTTCATTTATCTCTTTCATTGCCCTATTTATACCCAATGTTGAATAGTTTTTACAAAACTGGTCCATGAGTTCATGTCAAGTTGAATGAATTAATGACCTTTGAATTCTACTGCCTGTCTTTCTTAGTCTTCTCTTTCTTCATAAATTTTTGCATTTGGGCTTGAAAGAATACTTTGAGGAGGTTTTTGTTTATGAGCACCACCAATCACATGTTCTCAGACCAGGACCAGGTTTCATAATGGCATCTGCATTAAAAACACATCAAATCCAGTCTCTGAACCACCAGGTAGCTTGGTTTAGTTACTGGTCCTGAGCATGTACAAAAATAAGAGATGAGAAAATGCCAGGCATACAAGCTACACATAACTACAGATCATTAAATGTATCTGGAGTCTAAGTGCTTAAGGTATAGAGATGCAGAGAAGGGGTGTTAGTCAGGGTTCTCCAGAGAAACAGAACCAACAGGATCTATACATATACACATAGAGAGAGTGAGTGGGAAAGGGCAGAGAGAGAGATTTATTATAAGGAATTGGCTCATATGACCATGGGGGCTGGCAAGTCCAGGCTCCCTAGGGCAGGTCATAACTTGGAAACTCCAATAAAAGTGATGTTGAAGTCCTTAGTCCGAATTTCCCAGGGGAAGCTGGCTTGCTGGAAATTTCGGCAAAATCCAGTGATGAAGCTGAGACAGAAATTCTTCTGATCTCTGAAATCCTCAGTTCTAGCTTTTAAGACCTCCAACTGATTGAATAAAGAGACTCCCCATGTTGCTGAGGGCAGTCTTCTTTGTTGATTGTAGATGCAATCAACTGATTATAGATGCAAATCCCATCTACAAAATACTTGCACAATAACAAGCAGGCCAATACTTGACCAAAAATTGTGCAGATGATTACTAGGATATAGGGAATGGGGGACAGAAAGGAATATAGGATGAGTCTCAGGATTTTTGCTTGGATGACTAAATCCATATTGTTATCGATGATGAGGAAACATAGAATGAAGGACAAATTCAGAAAGGATCACAATGAATTCAACTTTGAGCATGTTGCGTTTGTGATACTTGTACAGTTGGAGGTATCTAGTAACAGAAAAGACAGAGGCCATTTCAGGTTTAAGTTGACATCAGATTCACAGAGCACAAAGAAGCTGAAATCTAACTCCATGTTTACTTAGTTTTTAGAAGGATACAAAACAAAAGATACCTCTTTTATTGGGAGGCCTAGCACCTACCCAAGTACACAGCTTCTTTCACCCCAACATTGATGTGGACTGAGCACCACTGCCACAGATGTGTGTAGCCAAGGTGTGTGGGAGTCACCTCAATATTCTGATTGATCTTTTATACCATTCATGTAGGCCTGCAAGCCAATTCACAGCTCCCCAACGCAGGTGCAAATGAGGCAGGCACAACTTTCCACATTATTTTAATACTACAGTTACCAAGGAAACATGACCTTGAGGTCATTCTCAGACAGGCCAGCATTAATCCTGATCTGATACTGCTCTTTAGTTACAAAGAGGGGATCTGGAGTGCATAAGAGAGGTGTGAGTGAGAGATAACAATATACGTTTTAGGGTTAAAGAAATTTGGGTTCAAAATCTTGCTGCACCACTTAAAAGCCAGGTGACTTTGGGAAGTGAGATAAGATCTTTAAGCATTAGTGTCTTCATCTTTAGGACAGTTTAATCACATGTAACCCTGTATTAGTCAGCCAAAGGGGTGCTAATGTGAAATACCAAAAATGGGTTGGTCTTTATAAAGGGTATTTATTTGGGGTAGAAGTCCACAGATAAAGCATTAAGTTTCTTCTCTCACCAAAGTCCATTGCCACGTGTTGGATCAAGACAGCTGCCTATGTTTACCAGGGTTCAGGTTTCTTGGGCTCCTCTCTTCCCGGGGCTGCGTTTCTCTCCCAGCTTAGCTCTTCTGGTTCCTCCACAAGGTCAGCTGTAGACTATCAGGTGAACAGCTCACTTCTCTTCTCCTGGGGCCTTCTCTCCAACATCAAAACTCCTTCATCAAGCCTGCTTCTCAAAAAACTGCTTCAACTCTGTTTTTACCATGCCTTTTATATTTGATTCTCCACCCACCAAGGGGGGGTGGGGTGCAACGCCCTAATCATAACTTAATCATGCCCAGATTAACAGATCAGTTTACAAGCATGATCCAATTATATTTTTGGAATTCATGATTACATCAAATTGCCCAACAGCCACAATCCCCCATAACCCTTGTGAATATTAACCATAACAATGATAAAAAGGTGCCTGGTACAAGAGATCATCACTAGGATTTTCGATTGGGTGAATAGATCCATAGTGGTATCAGTGATCAGAAAACATAGAATGAAGGACAGTGCATATTGGTTCTTTTTCTTTAGAGGAAAAAAGAATTAGATATCAAGTAAGGGGGTAAGAGAAAGATAAAGGGAGATAAGCTAGTAACTGAACCTAGTAAGGGTGGAAAAAAAAATCTAGTTCAAAAGCAATAAGTTCTGGGGGCGGATGTGGCTCAAATGGTTGGGCGTCCGTCTGCCATATGGAGGGACCTGGGTTCGATCCCCAGGACCTCCCGGTAAAATAAAAAAACATATATACATATATAGAAGGCTCATGGGATGCCGGGCTCTGTGTGCCGGTGAGCTGCCAGGCCCCAGGAGCCATGCAGCAAGATGATGACATAACAGGAGAGAGACACAGGGGAGAGTCAAGACGAGATTCTCCGAAAGCTCCGTAAACCAGGAACTGAGGTGGCGCAGGCAGCAGACCTCATCGGAGGTCTCCAGGATTGAATCTTGGTGAAGACTGGAGGAGGAGGATGAGAAGAGATGGCAGGAAACAGACACAGAGAATTGCCCAGCGAATGGACACAAAACAGCAAATGGGGAAGGGGGGCGTTTAAAAATGGATAAAATAAATAAATCTTAAAAAAAAAAAAAAGCAATAAGTTCTTTGTGCTACTCCCTCAATCTGATCTACAGATAGGAATATTGAGGCAATGATTGTTTTCTTCCCTCAAACTATCCAAATAAAGTAAATTTTCTTTTCTAAGAGCCAGGGGAAAAAATCAAGGAAATAAAGATTCCAAACTGGTAAGAACCTGGAAATTAAAATTAAAATTCCCTGCTCTCTGAATTTGTTTCAGACCATTAGTCATTTTTCTTTTGTTAAACAGTGATATTGAGCATCTTTGAGTTGATGGTGAGTAAAATGATTTTCATTTCATTTAGGTACCGATGAGAAAAAACTCATCAGCATTCTGGCTGAGAGGTCCAATGCACAGCGGCAGCTGATTGTTAAGGAATATCAAGCAGCATATGGAAAGGTACAATCTGATTAACATAACGGGCATCACTAAGGTACCAGGAATGCTCCCACATGATCTTGTCCCGAGATCCTTTGTTTTAAGCTTAGTGTGACAGAAGGGATCTGAGTTCTGATTTTACCCTTACCTGGCTGCATGACCCTGGGCATGTTATTTGATCTTTCTGGGCCTCAGTTTCTTCACCTGTAAAATAAGAAGGGTGGCCTTAGATCAGTTGTTCCTATACCGGGCGTGATTTTACTCCCAGGGGACATTTGGCAATGTCTGGAGACATCTTTGGTTGTCACAGTGGGGGTGGGAACAGTGAGGATGATAACCATTTCCCACAGTGGGCTAAAATGACAGCATGTGAAATTAAGATCCAGTTGGAAAGTCTTGGGTTGAGGGCAGATGGTAGTAGAATTTAGTATTTATTTATTTATTTTTTTAAAGATTTTATTTATTTATTCATTTATCCCCCCCTTGCTGCTTGTGCTCGCCGGGCCAGCCAACCACGCCGTGCGGGCGGGCCTGCCCCCACCAGGAGGCTCCGGGAACCGAACCCGGGGCCTCCCACATGGCAAATGGGAGCCCTACTGATTGAGCCACAGCCGCTTCCCTAGAATTTAGTATTTAGAGAGGGAAAAGCCCTGTGGCAATTAAAGCAGAGCTTGTTACATTTGGGCTCCATCCCGTTTCTGCAGGAGCATACAGTAGCAGGGTAGGTGTTGGTCTGTACCCACATTGTTGTAGCAGTCTAGGAAGCTGCCAGCCTCTATTGCAGAGCTGATAATAGTCAGGGCAGGACAAAAAAGTCATTCAGTAATACTCTGTCTTGGTTTTCTGGGCTGCTATGAAAATACCGCATGATGGGTTGGCTTAAACAACAGGAATTTACTGGCTCATGGTTTTGAGGATAGAAGAAGTCCAAAATCAAGATAGCAGGAAGGCTTGCATCCTCCTTGAAGGCTGTATATGGCATTCCTGTGCTGGCCTAGGGCAATCTTTGTGGTTCCTTGGCTTAGCTCTGTCTCCTGTCACATGATGATATCCTCTCCTTTTCTGGCTTCTCTGACTTCCAGGTTCACTTTGTAGTAATCTGGGTTAATGCCCACCCTGCTGTAGTTGGCCACACCTTAACTAAAAATAACATCTTCAAAAGGTCCTATTTACAGTAGGTTCATACCTGCAGAGACATAGATTAAGATTATGAACAATGAGTTTTTTGAGTTACATAATTCAACCTACCACACACTCCTTTGAATATTGAAAATTAAAGCCATATCCCCTACCTTTAAGCAGGGGAGATGGACTGTACTTATGTATGGTGTGAAAACAGTGCCAAAGTACAATCTAAATCAATAACATCCACTCCATTGTCATCCTTAGGGATTCCACTGCTGCTCTTGCTAGGAAACTGCTTCTGAGGTCCCCTAGCCATGCACTCACTGGAAGCCGGTGGCCAACCACTGTCCTCCCTTCCCATTCCTCTTCACAGCTCTTTGGCAGTCACTGAGAAGGAAGGCACCCAGGAATAGATCATCTGCCAATGAAGCTGGCTGTGAATTTATGAAGGGCCCATCCTCCTCTTCCTCTTTCCTCACCCTAACCCAAGCATTGAAAACATCGAGGACCCAGGAAATGCATTTTTCTACACAGTTCCTATCAGTTGCACTCATGTAACCCCCTCATTTGACTTTCCTTCCAAAAGCCTTCTGTAAAACAACATATGGGAAGCAATCATAAAATGCAAATGAATATCCATAGAAGTATCTTTGACATTTCTCTGTTCTCTGTGGATGGGCATGTTTTCATCCGATTTTGATACATTTGTTCATCTTTCATGAGGTGGCATTAGAGAAAAAGAACTGAAAAATATCTTACACCTTCCTCTTTAGGCTTTTTTTTCTTCTAGAAGCTGAAAGATGACTTGAAGGGTGATCTCTCTGGCAACTTTGAGCATCTCATGGTGGCCCTTGTGACTCCACCGGCAGTGTTTGATGCAAAGCAGCTAAAGAAATCCATGAAGGTATGAGCCCTCTGCATGCCATTTCTACCCTGGATTTGACTATGTCATCAAATAGTGACTTTCTTCCAGTACACACTTGAGATGTGGGTATAAATATGGTGGGCTTGGGTGTCATTTTGATTTGGTGCTTTCCAGATGGAACAATTCTAAAATAGGGAGCACTTGGGAAATCTTGAGCTTAAATCTTCTTGGGCTGAAAGGATTCTGTCATATCTTTATCTTGTTTGTTGCCCTGAAGAACAGATTCTTTATTTTGTTATCATTGGAAGTAAATGGTATTATTATCAACCCTGCATTGCGTAGGCTGAAAACCTAAGTATTATCCTTGCTCCTTGCTTCCCTTTATCATTCAAAGCTCCCAACTCCATCAACAAGACCATTAGCTCTGCCTCCAAAATCTTTCCCAGATGTGTGCACTTCACTTAAAATCCATTGCCCCTATCCTAGCCTACTATCAGTAGCCTCCTAACTTGTCTCTTTGCCTCTATTTTTGCCCACCTCTAATCCATTCTCCACAGAATAGACTAAATTAATTTTATAAAATGTAAAATTATGCTATTCACCTGCATAAATCTCCAATGGCTTTGAACACTTAAAATCTAAACTCCTTTTCATAGCCTTCTGTATTGGTCAGTCAAAGGGGTGCTGATGCAAAATACCAGAAATCTGTTGGCTTTTATAAAGGGTATTTATTTGGGGTGGAAGCTTACAATCACAAGGCCATAAAGCGTAAGTTACTTCCCTCACCAAACTCTGTTGCCACATGTTGGATCAAGATGGCTGCTGACATCTACAAGGATTCAGGCTTCCTCTTCTTCTTAAGGCTCCGTGGTCCCAGCTTCTTCCAGTATCAGCTGTAGGCTGGAATAAGTCTCATCTCTCTCCCAGGGCTCATTTCTCTCCAGGCTCAGCTGCTCTGCTGGCTCCACAAGGCCAGCTGTAAACTATCAGGCGAATGGCTTCTCTCTCTTCCTGAAGCCTCTGCTGTGTCTAATGGAGCCTTCTCTCTTTCCTCGCATATCTGCTTCTCCGTGTATTTACTTCCCGGTGCTCCAGCATTAAAACTCCAGCATCAAAACTCTAACTCCTCTGCCCATGTGGTTTTCTCTGTGAGTCACCCCCCATCTAGGGGGTGACTGATGTGGCCCAATCAAAGCCTTAATCATTATTTCATTAAGTAAGAGTGAAACTTCTGAATCTAGTACGATCTAATGTACCCAGAGGAACAAACTGGTTTATGAACAGATGAGTTTACAAACATAATCCAATATCTATTTTTTGAATTCATAAAAAATATCAAACTGCTGTACCTTCATTTGCTAACACATTGTAGTTTCTGCCTATCTCTGTGATATGTTTTTAATAATCTCTTCTCCTGCTTTTGATTGCTACAGCCAAACTGCTCTTCTTTCTGCTTCTTGAACATTCTAAGCTTATTCCCTTCTTGAAATCTTTTTTTTTTAAATTATTTCTTTATTATTTCAATTAAAAAAATTTTTTTTATATTTTGTTATTCTTAAAACTGTCATTATTTTATTTTCTTATTAATTTTATGTGGTTACTTTGTTGGTTTCATTTATATATATATATATATATATATTAAGAGGTGCTTAGATCCCCTTCTTGAAATCTTTACATGATATTCCTTCTGTCTGCAAAGCCTTTCTCTCTGGCATTTCCATCAATTCATTGTTTCATTTTCTTAATTAAATTTATTACTACCTAAAATTATCTTATTTATTTTTTGTCCATTTATTATCTTTGTCCGTCCAACTAAAGGCAGCCTCCAGCATAGCAGGGAACCTCATCAGTTCTTGCTATATCTTCTGTTTTTAGAGCAGGGCCTGGAATGAATTAAATACTCACAACATATTTGTTGAAAGGAAAGAGGCAAAGAAGGGAGGTCCGGCCTGAGACATAAGCTATATTCTGCCTTCCCAGAAGGCATAAGACTTCTTTTATTTTCTGTAGAAGGGTTATGGATGTGTCAGTTCAGATTGTCTGAAAATCATATGGCAAGATGGAATTAGATGTGCAAAAAATTTATTGGGGGAAATGCCTGTAAAGTGTAAAAGGGAGAGGGAGCAGAATAGGTGGTGTGAGCCTTCAAAATGCAATGCAGGTCTGACAGCTGTGAAAGGAGAGAGAGAAGGGAGTAGGCAAGAGTATGAAGTACCTCTGTCTATAGTGCAGTTCTAAGAAAAGCTTGGCAGGTTGATGAGGGGGAGGGAATGGGATCTCCAAGGAAAGATTGCCCTTTGGAGGTATCTCATAGTAGGTGAAATGGCCCAGCTCCAGTACCCCTGGTGTACTCAGTCATTGGGTAGGAAGAGCCTGGAGACAGTATGACCTTGTTGGGAAGAGTATGGCAGTTGGAGGCTATCAGCCAAATACATTATTTGAAGCAGAACCTCTTGAAGGGAAATCTGAGCAGTGTACTTCTACGGCCATCACAGCGGATGAAGGTTTGCAGGTGTAATTGTAAATATTATGGCTTAGAAAAATTTCTCTTTTACACAAAAGAAATCCAAAATAAACAGTACAGTGCTGGATGTGGTGGAACCACCATTATCAGGGACTCGGGCTCTTTCAATCTTGCTGCTGTGTCATCTTCAGTCTATGGTGTTCACTTCTTGGTCAAAGATAGAAGCTCAAATTCCAGCCATTTTATCTTCATTCCAATCAGCTTAAAAAGAGTAAGGGATAAAGAAGGGGTCACCCTCTCTCTTTAATGACACTCCCAAAGGTTATATATGATACTGCTACACTTATTCTTTTGTCCAGAATTTAGGTATTTGGCTAAATCAAGATGTATGGGAAGCTTAGGAGCATAGCTTTTATTTGGAAGTAAAGAAATATTGGGGACAACAAAGACTCTCTGCCACAGAGTAGCAGAATTCAGGCTCTGTTTAGACTCTCTATTGGCCATATTTGATCAAGTCCTAGTGTAAATGACTTCATTTGAATTGATAGTGTGATTCAGTTACCTTAATATAAACCAAGACTCAGGGGTAACTAAGCTGGGCCCATAACACACATAGTGAGGCTTTAAAAGTCTCCCCATATCAAGAGGATGACCCAATGCTGTGATGTAAGAATACACTCATTGAAAAAGATTGTGGAGTCCTTTCTAAATATAGTGACTGATTTGAATGCCTAGTAGGGTTAATCCTATTAGATTATCACTTCTGATCCTGAATATAATAGTTTTTTATTTCCCTTTCTACTATATCTTCCTAGAATTATTCCATTTATTTTTATAGTAGAGTCAGAAATTTTCCTGAAAATTTTGATGTCAATAGTCTCCAAATGATTCATGGTATTTTAATATTAAAATATATAGCATGTTAGAAAACTGTTTTAGGGCCTTATGAGATCTTATACTTATTTATTAACCCAGAATGGTTATCTGTATAAGACAAGATATTAAGACTGAAATGCATGAAACTCAGTTTTTTAAGAGTTCCAAAAATTAGATTCCCTCTTCATTTTTAGGGCACTGGAACAAATGAAGATGCCCTGATTGAAATCCTAACCACTAGGACAAGCAGGCAGATGAAGGAGATCTCTCAAGCATACTATACAGGTAATCTTATTTTCTGCTTACAAATATTTTGAGAAGGCAATATTTATAGGAAGGAAAATACATTTTGAAATGGGATAAAGACTGGATTTTCAGAAAGGTTTGAATATGATCCAAGCTAGAAAGTGCTACATAACAATGGCATTAATGTTTTCATTATAATGTTATAGCTGCAGTGGGTTTTGCTCTCAGCAATCACTGCTTAATTGGAATCAACCATTTTCATCAATGTGTGACTCAAATCATTGTATATTATTATTATATGTTAAAAATCATTCAGATTAGACTCATGATTTTCAGTGTGAGAAATTAGATGAGCCTTTTAGAGGATGTGTTGAGCACGTGGGTTGGCTAAATTAGCTATAGCCTTTAATAGTCTGTTAGCTCTGTAAAAATTGCAAAGCCTTTTATAACCCTCTCCAGGTGCCTCAAATGAGCCATAGTTTCTTTATTTGGGGAGGTGGGTTGGAGCTTCTGCAGTGGGAGAGGTTCAAGTAGGGGTATACTGGACCCCAGATGGGTGTTAGGCTATTTTGAGAAATTCTCATTAGAATAAGATAAATATCTCAATAATAGGGAAGATCTTATTGTTGATATAGTAGTCAGGAAAACAGAAACTACACTAGGTATTTTAATACAGAGAATTTAATATGAGGAATGGCTTAAACTTACCTTTTGGAGGACTGAAAAGGCAAAAAGTGCTCACAGGGTAACACAGTGCCACAAACTCCAGGGTTGCCTTGGGGTTATTAGAAATAAGGAGCTGGTTTGGTACCTCAGGCGCTCAGAGTGGAAGTCTGGAAGAACTTCAGTTCAGACCTCTGAGAAGAGGGCTCCTTCATAATGGTGTGAAGTGTCTTGTTCGGGGAATGCCAAAAGAAGCTGGAGACTGTAACCAACTGTAGCCACCAGTCAGGGTGGAAGGCCATTGTTGGACTGACATTGTCAGGAATAACAAACAGGTCCTTCTTCTCCCCTCCTGCCTTCCAGTCTCCCTCTAATGCCCTCTGCTATTATAGGACTCTATCAGGGGGTCCAACCCAAGTCATCACAAAACAGGGTAGAGAATGGTAAATATGGAGTTGATGAGACAATTGCTTAGTAATAGGCACAGATCGGTATATTCTAGGTCATTAAAAATCGTTCCTTCAGTTCAAAATATTTAAATATTTTTTCAAAATCATCAGAGCCAGGGACCTTATATCAAGGCACCTTGTTACTTCCTGGTATTTCTTAGAAAACTTACTTCCCCATGATAGTATCCGGCAGGCCAGCATTTATATACAACCAACTCTAGGATGTAAGCTCTTTGAGGGCAGGGATTTATATATCTTGTTCACTGCTGCATCCCCATATCAAGAAGAGTAGGGGGGATAAATTAAATTATTTGTTGAATTAATAGTCTCACTAGATCTTGACGTTTGGAATCTTGTTTTTTTTTTTTTAGGAGGTACCAGGAATTGAACCTGGGACCTCGTATTTGCGAAGCAGGTGCTCAGCCACTGAGCTATACCCACTCCTGCAGGATTGGTGTCTTAAGAGCTAAGTGAAAGTCCTAGCACTTAGGAACTGCTCTGCAAACATGACAAAAGATAATAACTCAATGTTACCAAAAGCCCCAACCAATTTCTGTACAAGTTAAGTTCACTAAGACTATAAGGAATAGAAATGTGTCTAGGTTACTTTGGTTAATAGGGATTAATGACACACAAGAAGGTAAGAAGAAAATAGTCTCAATCATGTATGCTTTACATGCTCATAGAGATTGAAGACACAGCACTGCTCTAGGGACCTTGTCACCTTGTTACTCCCTCAGCTCACACAAAAGAATCTGTTCCCCAAGGATGGAGCAGAAGAGAAATTTAAAGCAGAGGGACCCTGCACATCATAGCTACATAAAAGGGGTCACAACTGTTGGTACAAAACTACGTGAACATGTGGTTGTCATTTGTTAAGGGAAAATAGGAAGTTTGAAGTAACTTTCCTACCTGTGGGAGATATTAAATAATGCGGTCTAGCTGCATTAGTTAAGATTAGGGTTAGGTTCAGCAAGACAGAAAAATAACATGGTCTTAAATAAGATAGAAGTTAGTTTCTCTCTTCTATAAGAAGAGATTTTATGTTTTTTAATTTTGATAGATCCTCAAAATTTTCAGGGACCCAGACTCTTTCCTTCTCACTTTTTTGTCATCCCTAAGATAGTGCCTATCTCCATAGTCCAGGATGGCTGCCCAGGCTCCACACATCCATCTACACACGAGGCAGCAGGATGGAGGAGGAGACTAAGATGGGGCGTGACCAACCAGCAGTGCCACATATGTGTGCCTACTTTTCACTGACAAGAACTTAGTCAAGGAGCTGTACATAGATGAGAGGGAAAGCTGAGAATGTGTTCTTTAAGCTGTGTGCATTATGACTGGTTAAAGATTGGGGTTCTGTTACTAAGGGAAGAAGGAGAGAATGAAAATTGTAAGGCAAACTAGCAGCGGTCCCACCCTAGCTTTCCCACAGTACCTCTCATAGTGCCATTGTCAGATGAAATGTACCATGATCTGATCCAAAATGGCAATTCTCTCTATACTTATGCGTCTATCATAACACACACTATAGCAATAGTTACAAGAAGAAGGTATTCATCTCACAATAGAAGAACATCAGGAAATTAAATAAAGAGGTAAGATTTACTTAATCGGGTATTCATTCCTTGCCAGTTTTCACATTTAATCTTTTCTCTGCTATATAAAAATATTTTTCAGTTTGCCAATGCCTAATTTCATTTTTGTTTGGTTTCAGTATATAAGACAAGTCTTGGAGATGACATTAGTTCTGAAACATCTGGTGACTTCCGAAAAGCTCTGTTGACTTTGGCAGATGTAAGGTGTTATTTTATTTTTTAAATTTTCCAGTAAGCTGCATGCTCAGTAATAATTTGGGGGGAGTTTAAATATAACTAATCTGAGACAGCAAAATTGCAATTTTCCTTATGAAATTATGTTTTTGTTCTACATTTCCATTGCCACCAAGCAGTGGAATGTTTAATGAAGATCATAAAAATGTGCCTCATGACATAACAAAAAATCTTGTTTGGGTCAAGATAGAGACTAAAAATATTTTTACTATGTTTCACAATACCACAGAAAATATTTTGATAAATCATCTGGCGTAAAATGATTGTTTGTTCATTTCCATTGTATCTCCATTTTTAAGAACATGTTTATTTTCTTTTAAACTCCAATGAATATATATTTCTTTTGTTAGAATTAAAATTAAGTAGGGAGCATGAGACGGGAGAATAATCTTCAGAGATGGGTAGCCCAGTCTCAGGAGTAAGAAAAAAGTGGTATGTTGCAACTTTATCCTTGCACCTTGGAAGAGTTGCTAAACTGCTAATCACCATGTGAGCATATGAGGCCAACACCTTGCTGTCTCTTTTTAGGAGGCTCAGAACTTTGATAATAAATATGGCAAGATCAGGGATGAGAAATATTCACAGATGTGTATATGAGAGCATGTAATTTAAGCCATGTCTAACCGGCCTCGTTCAGCTGATTTACACAACTTCTGATGTGCGAGAAAATCCCAACAACGGTCTCAGCCTGATGGTTGAAGCACCACTTGTCCAGAATGGGGCACTGTGCCATGACAAAAACATTTATATTCATAGTTACAGTTGTTTTAAATGGCGAACACATTATGAATCCACAAACTCAAAATTATGTACCATTGCTGCAAACATATACTCCCAAAGGTATATAAGTGCATATCCATTTGTGTATGGGCACAACATATACGCCTAAAAGGAGGCAGTGTAGAGTAGGGCTTCAGAGCAGAGCTTTACAATCAAACCAACCTAGAATCTGCTCCTCTTCTGCCTACTAGCTTTATGTACTTGGATAAGTTACTTTAAGACTTAAAGACTTAGTCTTCACATCTGTAAAATTAAAATAATAACAGTATCAACCTCATAGGGTATTGTGAAGATTAAGAAAGAGAAAGCATAGAAGGTCGTCAATAAATGTTGGTGATGGAGATGGTTATTATTAATACCAATTACTACTTGCATTTTATTAGAGCAGAGTGTGCAGTGAAGGAGAATAAGACAAACAAGCAGCATCAGGGTAGCTGCAAATCTATTTTTTAAATATTTTAGTCAAGTGCTTCATTCACATATAATTTTCAGAATAATTCAAGTAACCCTGTTTTCCCTCTCTCTTCTCTTGCTTCTTTCTATAATATGCTGAAGTGTTTGTGCACACACACACCAGCACACTTAACCACAGAGACTTCAGGATTACAGTTGACAGCACCTTGGAGTTTTCAGAGGGAATGGAGGCCCAGAGAATTGTGTGATTTGCTCCAAATTTCATGGATAGTCAGTGGCAGAGCCAGAACCAGAACCCAAAGTGCCTGCTCACTTGGCAAAATAGTCTTTTCTCTGTGCTTTATGGCCTCAATTGGAGAAAATTCTCTAAACCAGGGGTTCTTAACCTTTTATGTTCCACAGACCTCTTTGCCAGTCAGGTGAAAACCACAGACCCCTTACTAAGTCCACACTCTACTGTGTATTATTTAATAAACATATCACACCCGCACCAACATGTCCCCACAAAAATAATGTGTTTTTTTTGAATTTCAATTCAGGCTCATGGACCCCTTGTTAAGAATTCCTGCAAGCTGCCCTGCTGATTGGGGCATTTTAAAGGAGTGAGGCTCAGTGCTGTCTATAACAGTTGCATTAGGGAGGTGCATGGGTGTGAGAATTTTCTGTCTTTAATGGGATCGCCCTTGTTTTCATCCTTCCTGTTTAGGGTAGAAGAGATGAAAGCCTGATAGTGGATGAACATATGGCTAAAAAGGATGCCCAGGTCAGTAACAGAGCAAAGACAAGAGTCTCCTTTAATTCTTCTCCCCCTCGACTGCCTCTGCATTTCTGCAAAAAGGATGACAGTGCTGCCTCAGGCTGTGCTCTCCTTTCCTGTCTGAAGGAGCAGCTTGGAGTCTGGGGATGACCCAACCCTGGCTTCCTTCCCCAGTGGCTCCTGCCACTCATTCACCCCAGCTCCTGCCACCCCAACTCTCAGATTTCTAGTCTGCTAAAAGTGAGAGACTTCTATAATGGATTATTTCACTGATCTCTACAATAGAGTAAACCACCTATCTTCTCATTCCACCCCTTTTAAAAAAAAAAAAAAAAGAGGGAATTATGTCAGTAATAACATTAAGGTCTTCCTCCCTTGTCCAATAGATTCTCTATAATGCTGGTGAGAAGAAATGGGGCACAGATGAAGATAAATTCACTGAGATCCTGTGTTTAAGGAGCTTTCCTCAATTGAAACTAAGTATGGAGTCGATTCATTTTTTACCACGTTACAAAATCTTTTTAGTTTGGGTTTGCTTTTCCAAATTGTTTTAAATTTTAATATACAAAGTTCTGGAACATGAAGTTAAAAATTGCGAAGTCTTCCATTTTTACATATAAGCTTTCAGAAAATAAAATTGGGAAACTGTATCCTAACTCAAGACATTCAGGATGTTTCTCTTTTCTCCTGGAAACTGAGTAGATTACCTAGTGATAAGGACTAATGGAGGGGCAGGGGGAGAGGAGTGGGGCAGGGAGAAGGGACAACCCTCCAGGCCAGGGGTTCTTAACGTTTTTTGTTCCACGGACCCCTTTGCCAGTCAGGTGAAAACCATGGACCCCTTACTAAGTTCACGCTATTCTGTGCATTAATGAATAACTATATCACACCCGCACCAACACGTCCCCACAAGCATAATGTTTTTTTTGAAATTCAATTCAAGCTCATGTATCCCTTCTTAAGAACCCCTGCTCTCAAGTGGTAAAGGGGTCTGGCTGCATTGCCTCCAACCCATCTCTTCCCTAGTTAGCCATTTTCCAGAAAAATCAGACATTTCTAGTAGGTCTTTGTTGATGCATTAATACTAATTAACATCAACGTTTTAATGATATGAAAAAAACAAGATCTTTTTGTCAGACCAACTTTTAGATGGGACTGCTAAGTACTCACCCCTTACTTACAGATATTAATCTCCCTAAGGCGTTCTGGAAGTAACAGCACCCTAAGGCCCAGGACTTCCTTCACTGAAAGCATTGACTGTGGCTTCCAGGCTAGCCCCAGTGCATAACTAAGCTTATGCCAAGGTCCTGGAAAGATAAGGATACGTGAGGACAATACTTTTAAATTCTGAGCTGATTTTGCCATTAAAATCTCATTTCTTTATAAAATAATGATAGTTGCTTTATTAATTTCCCGCTTTGAAAAATGAAAACCAAACAACCCTAGATCTCTCTCCAAAATTTCTCTTTTTAAAATTTATGTGGAAAAAATTTACTTGGCTTACAAAATATGCCTAGACACTTTGGTGACATATGTACAGTTTTTATTTCTGAACAAATACTGATCAAGAAATTCAGATGCTTTCTGGTAAATGTGAAGTAGGCCATGTTGCCTTAGGGAATGATTTGCTCAGCACAAAGAAATCTTCATAATTAAGATTTCTTTAGCAGATCAAGCATATTTGACTAATGACCACACTCTTATTTCCCAGGTGCTGCTATAATTTAAAAATAGCCACATTACTAGATACATTATTTATCATTGGCTTTCACCTTTCAGGTTCACTTAAATGCTAACTGATTGGGAAGAGCAGGGGGAGAGAGACAGAGAGAGAGACAAAGAGACAGACAGGGAGAGAGAGATCATCCATGAGAATGGCCTAGAAAGTTCTGGTTTTATTGTGGATGATTTTCTTAAAAAGAAAAAACAAAAACATCTGTGCTCAATAAAAATTGAAAGAAAAGTCATATAACTGTACAACACAATGAACCCTAGTGTAAACAATGGACTATAGTTAATAGTATAGTTATAAAAATGTTCTTTTATGAATTATAACAAATGTACCACACTAATGCAAGGCTTTAACTGTGGGGTGGTATATGGCACTCTGTATTTTATATGATTATGCATCATATTTCTGTAAACCTACAACTTCTTTAACAAAAAATTATTAATTAAAAAACCCATCTGTGATCAAGGAAGGAGTTTTTGAGCTTGCTACGTAACTTGATCTGCTGTATATCAAATCCAAAGCTGGAACATATCCAAGTGTGGTCAACTGGATTGCTTTAAATATTTTTGTAATACTGCTTTTTAGCATTTGAAGAATACAGAAATATCAGCCAGAAGGACATTGAGGAAAGCATAAAAGGAGAATTATCTGGGCATTTTGAAGACTTACTGTTGGCCATAGGTAAGCCCTTGAGCATTTATTTGCATTTGTTTTAAGTCAGTGTCAAGGCAAGCTTCTTTCACCTAAAAATCCTAATTGATCCATCTTTGTTTTCCCCACAGTCCCCAGCAGAATCCATGGTACACATAATGGTACACATAATATGCTCAGCAAATAGCAGTAAATGGATGTTTGAAGAAGCTATCTTTTTAGGTGCCTTTTAAATTTGTTTTTGGCTTGTCACCACGTTTGGATTGTAGACTCCTTGAGAATCAAAATATTTCATTTCTGCTGACATTTTTATTGAGCTTTGTTGAAAACTGAGACCTAAGCCAATTTGGTCATTCACTATATTTGATTATTTTGGGGAGATATCGATGGCCTCCCAAAGTTAAGCCCATGTTGGAACTATAGGTCTCCTCCCCGTTGACCGTGTCAGCATGTGGTATTTCAAAACGAAAGTAAGTCTCTGAATCTGTCCTTCCATAGACATGTGGATTAGCAAGCAGGCAAAAATACATACGAAAATACAAATACAAGCTGATCGGTATTCAATGAGATCTCAGTAGAATGTCCTGGTACGGACCTCACACCTCGACGGCACATTTCTTGCAAGGGGCATTCAAAGGGATAAGACACTATTCAAAGGTAGGATTTAGTGACCTTCAGTCAGAGTCAGGCAACAAAATCTTCAGTTAAGTGTTTGTACACAGACAGGATTGTTCAAAATCCTAAGCCACTCCAAAGGGTTTAGGGCAGCTCATGGGCTTGCTATAGGCCAGGGGTTCTTAATCTTTGTTGTTCCATGGACCCCTTTGCCAGTCAGGCGAAAACCATGGACCCTTTACTAAGTCCACACTATACTGTGTATTATTTAATAAATATATCACACTTGCACCAACACGTTCCCACAAGAATAATGTCTTTTGAATTTTCAACTCAAGCTCACAGACCCCCTGAACTCTTTCCACGGACCCTGGTCTGTGGACCCCTGGTTAAGAACCCCTGCTATATAGGCTTATTCTCCAGTAATGCCAGAGTAGGAGCTCCAGTCCAATATCAGCCAGGTCACACAACGTGTCATTTCACCAGTGAAAAATCATTTCTAACATCTGTTATAATCATTAAAAATGCCTCTGGTGAGATAAAAGACAACTGATGCCTAAAAGTACCCTCCTCTGGAGTAGAGCCTTTTATTAATCTTTCCAATGTTAATTACCACTTCTGGAAGGTGAACTCCCAATTAGGCTACCTCCAATGTGATCTTTAGATAAACACTTGTGGCACTTACCATATGCTAGACACTATGCTACACTCTTTACAAATATCAACTCACTTAAGCCTCATATGAAGTAGGTACTATTATTATCATCTTGGAGATGATAAACCTGAGGCACAAAAAGGTTAAGTTACTGCCAAGTTCTACAGAGAGTACCAGGTGGAGCTGGGATTCTAACCCAGGAAGCTAGTCTTCATAGTTGGGGATATTAACCAA
The DNA here is from genome assembly GCA_026826555.1 of Tolypeutes matacus. Taxonomy (NCBI): domain Eukaryota; kingdom Metazoa; phylum Chordata; class Mammalia; order Cingulata; family Chlamyphoridae; genus Tolypeutes; species Tolypeutes matacus. Next base: position 3,841,948 of record JAKSZT010054466.1, on the reverse strand, counting down.
CCACTTGATGTGCTTCGGTGTAGACCTAGACTGAAACACACATATATCACACAGTCTATGCCCAAGAAGTTTAAAGTAATTTACAGAAAATATACCAGGGAACAAGCACCTAAAGTGCTTCCTCCACATATTGTTTCACTTAACTTCTGATCCTCAGTACCAAGAATAAGGCTCTTTATCCAAATGCTGGCTCAAAAAAATGCTGTTGATTCTGATTGAATTGCTTAAACATAAGCCCCCCAAAAATCTCTTTCAGCTAAAAAAAAAAAACAATAGAGTTGATAATGCCAAGGAATTGTATGCTTGGAAAGTGGTTAAAATGGGAAATTTTATGTTATATATAAATTACAATACAATACAATTAAAACAAAATGGAATTGAAACCAGTCTCCATAATTAGTTCTTAGAATGTTCCAATGGCAATGATATAACCAGTTAATTTTTTTTCCGTTCCATATTGTTAATATTTACATAAATTTTTCTGTTTTTTACTTTGCTCTTACTCAACTGTAATATTTGAAAACCTTTGAGATATATGAACTCATATGATAGCATTGAACTAAGAAGCATTCTTAGAAAGATATATTGAATTATGCACTAAATTTAGGCTGTAATGTACATCATTTTATCTAGTAAAAGCCCTTATAACTCAAGTATATTTAAAGTTCAAGATATGTCACACTTTGACTTTCTATTTCAGTCTACCTCTGGAATATGCAGCACAGTTTTTTTTTTTGTTTTTTTAAGGAGTAAAAACATCTTTATTGAGATATAATTTACAGACCACAGAATTCGCTCATTCCAAAGTGTACATACAGTTCAATGCTTTTTAAATATATTCACAGGCTAGTGCAGTCTTCACCACAATTTAAGATTTCATCTCCGTCCAAAGAAACCCTGTATCCATTAGTAGTCACTCTTCATTCCTCCCCACTCTTCAGTCCAAAGCAACCACTAATCTACTTTCTCTATGGATTTGCTGATCCTGGATTTTTCATATAAATGGAACCATACAATATGTTAACACATGCTTTTGGACATGAGAAAGTTTCTGAGCTGAATTATCTTAAAAATATCTAAAAGAAACATACTAGGAGTTAACTTTAATGAACTGAAGATTTCCCTGAATTTCCCCATCTGTGGTGTCAGGTGCTAAAGCAAGTGTCCTTACCACTAAAGCATGCCATCCAAATTTTTTGATTTGTTGAAAAACAGGTCTGTAGTTAACATAAAGCAGAGGACAAGCTAAAGGGGGGGAATGGATTATGAAAAGAGAGGATATAAATCTATTTGTGGGTGGTGGGGCAATTCAGTAACTTAGTAGGATTTAAGTGGGCATAATAATTTGTGATCCAATTACTTAAGGCTTGTTTAATATGACTTTCAGGAAAATTAGGTATGGCCAATTCAAATGGTTGGTTTCTCTCAGATGACCACTTTTATTTATTTTTATTTTTATTTTTTTTAAAAGTTTATTGAGTCTCCCTGCAAAAGGGTACACAGTAAGTTTGACAAAACTGTTACAAAGTTATTTATCAGAAACCAGCCATGGAGCTCAACAAATGTTATGTCTTGAGTAACTATAGTGAGTTATGCTCAAAAGAAAACAAAAGTACCCATGCGACTGCTTTTATAGAATAAACACCCATTAGGTGGGAGGAACGAGGAGCAGGACAAAGGCCATCATCTGTGAGTGTGAGCTCCAGATCCACACGGGAGACTGGTTGGTCAGATGACCACTTTTAACACCGTTTTTATGGTTTGTCCCCAGATTCCATGTTTGGCTTTCTAATACATTTCTCTTATTTCCCTTAAATCACTTGCACAGACCAAAAGCCTTTTAGCTTTCCTTAAAAGGGTCCATAAGCCATTGTGAGAAAGCCACTTATTCATATCCTGATCGCCAGAATTCATGAGAAAATCCAGTCACTTTTGGTCAGATTCCTCCCTGCAGATCAGATTTAGATTACTAAAGTAATTGTATTGTGATAGATTTGTTCCCCATAGAATTTTCTATTCCTGATTATTTTTGCTTTATTTAAAGGATAATTAATTTTGTTCATATTGTTGCCAATTTCCTTCTTCTTGTTTTTATTTCTGCTTTGTTATTTCAAAATGAAAAAAAAAATGAAAAGAATTTACTACTTGAGAGGATGACTAGATTTGAAAGGATGACAGATTTAGATTACAGGCACTGGTTCTAATATAATTCCTTTACTCAGCCTATAAATCCTAATCCAGTTGCTTAAGAGGAAATCTTGTCTAGGGCAGGTTGAAATCTTAGCTCCAGCAGATACCCAGCCATCTGAGTTCTCTAATCAAAAGCCATTAACAGTTCTGGGCCATGTTCCCCTTTTCCTGAGGAAAAGCCTCTTTAAAAAAAAAAAAAAAGAGGAAATCTTGCCACTGGAAAACTTGGCTTTGAATTGAACTCCAAAGCCCGCTCTTACCTAATGACTTATTTGGAGCAACATCTCTGCAGTCTTTCGACCCAAGTCATTCATCAGTAGGCAGAGATGCTGGAAGAGGAGTGATGGACCCCTAGGGAGTTACCAATGGAAGCGTAGGTGTTTGGTGTGTCTGGGAGCTGCAGATGAGTCAGAAACTGTGGGAGTTCCTTTGGCAGGTACTTTTATTTTCCTTACAGATTATGATGATTACTGTGCTGAAGTTCTGTGCAAATATGACGTTATGAGTCTTTGAAATTCCAGTTAAGCATCTATTCTTTCATTCTAAATAAGAGCCAGTAGTGGGGAGAGGATAGACTGATGTGGCAACCCTGAGAACCTTTTTTCCTTTTAACATATTATTATAGATTATTCCACTTTCTATTAAAGGAAAATAAACATTGCTTTGCTTTTTATAACAGTTCATTGTGTGAGGAACACGCCTGCCTTTTTAGCTGAAAGACTCCATCAAGCTTTGAAGGTTGGTCTGGAAATTTCATATGCATGCTTACTTAGCTTTCTTTGAGGAGAATGTAAAAACTATTGCTTAGTATTGATGGGATTTCCTATTTCTTTTCCACTCTGATTAGTTCTCTTGTGTAGCTAATTTGTCTACTAATTGAGTATACTAATCAATACAGAGATAGGTACAGTGAAGTGTTGGCTAAATTATCTCCCACACTTCATAGTGTAGGCAGCAGAACTTGCTTCAGAATCCCAAACCTCTACTTGACTCTTAGGTCCTGTGGCCACTCAAGCTGCCTCATTTAAAAATGCCAAGCAACCTTTACATGATATTGTTAGAGTATGTTTTCTTGTCTGTTTTTGCTGCTCAACAATGAGCTCCATGAGTGCAGGAATTTTTTCTTGCTCCTTTACATCTTCAGATCATAGCACAGTGCCTAGAACAGATGAGATGCTTCTCTCGGTTTCTTTTCTGGACATTTCCTGTGGAGGTCCCACATACACCTTCAAAATTATGTCCAAAGTGGACACATCATTCCCCTCACCTCGCCCCCCACTCCCAAATCTGCTCCCTGCTGTGATTAGTTATCTTGGTGCACAGCCCCAACTAGAACTAGCCTTGCCCAACTCTCCCAAGTCTTACCATCCTTCTTTACTATGCTTCAGTTTCTTGACTATACCAAATCTACTTTCACCTCACAGTCTTCACATTTGTTGTCTTCTCTTTCTGGAGTACACCTCTTTCAGGCCTGCCCATGGCTACTCCTTCTCGTCTTTCAGGTTTGTAGGTTGGTCTGGAAATATTGTATGCATACTTACTTAGCTTTCTTCAACGTCCGACCTTCTGAGAGAGGCCTTCCCTGATGGCGTTAAGTAAATTGGTTCCCCTCAGTCACTCTCCAGTCCATTTCCCTGTTTTTTCTTCATAGTTCTTATTACTATTTACTTAAACAATTGGTTAAGTTACTTTACTCCCTGCCTCCATCCACTAGAATGTAAGCTCCATGAGGGTAAAGATGGTTTCTCTGTTCATTGCCATATCCACAGTGCATGGAACAGTGCCTGGCAAATAGTAGCTGCTTAATGAGCATTTGTTGCATAATCAAATCAATGAAGTATCAACATCTACCTAACTGCCCATCAGAAATCTTACACTTCTCCCTCTCCTTCATGCTCCTCACATGATACATTATTAAATCTTGTCAATCTGCCTTCATAGAAACTTCTCAAATCCATCTGTTTTTTCCATCCCTCCTGCCACTCTTCTAGTTCAAACCATCATCATCTCTTTCTTTTATTCCTGCAGTCACCTCCTTCGGGTCCCAAAGCCTCTAGACTTATTTCCTTATCTTCATCCCACTCTTATCCCGCAATCCATTCTCCATACTGCAGTCAGTGTGATCTTCTGAAACCAAAAATCTGATTGGATCTCAACAATCTTATGTTTAAAAGATTGCAATACTTCTCCACATTTGGGATAAAGTCAGAATTTCATTTTACGGTTTACAAGGTCTGGCCTTTCCAGAAGAATCTCTTGCTATCCCTCCTCATTATTTACATATCCTTGAATGTGGCATTCTCTCTTGCCCTAAACCTCAATACAAGCTATTTCCTCTAATTAGAACATTCCATCCTCTCTATATAAATACCATCCCCGCTTCCCTGGCTAATTATTCGGGTCTCAGCTTAAATGTCATTTTCTCAGGCAGACCTTTCCCAATCCTTAATCTATTTTGGGCCCTCTTGATATGTCCTACCATATGTCAGATTATATTGTGATGTTTTCTTGCCTGAATCCTTTACAAAACTGGAAGCTTGAGGGGGTATTTCGTCTCTGTTTTTCAGGGTTTTGTATGATGCTGCACAGAGTATTTCTTGAGTAAATGATGAAATTTGATGGTAAAACGGAATGAAGAAGAGTTGCAGTAGTTGAATATTTTGCATACCATTACCTATTTCTTATAAATATAGATCTATGTTTCTTAAAAATATAGATCTATGTGTTATTTTATGACCAATGTGATTTGTATTGTGAACACCTGCTTTTCTTCACAGGGTGCTGGAACTGATGAGTTTACTCTGAATCGAATAATGGTTTCTCGATCAGAAATTGACCTTTTGGACATTCGTGCAGAGTTCAAGAAGCATTGTAGCTATTCCCTATATTCAGCAATTAAAGTAAGTCTCCTTTTAAAAATAGCAAAACACATTTTGTCCTTCTCTAGTTTCCTCTTACCCTTATATTCCTTAAAATATGGAGATGTATGACAGATTTCTCTCTCCCTGTCAGTGTGTAAATGTATTTTCTGAGTTTAAAATCAGAATAACAAAATGTCTCTTAAAGGTAGTGACTATTTTTCAGCTCTAAAATCCCAAGCACATAATAGATATTCAACATTCTTTTTTTTTCAAGATTTATTTACCATTAATTTTCCTTTGTTGATGAACTGCATATACAAGTTGTTTACCTATTTTTTAAAATTAAAAACAATTGGGGAAACTTTATTGAACAGGCATATTTAAAAAGATACAAAGACATTTGAACATTTACAGATCAAAGATACAGATGCTCCAAAAAAGTTCCTTCTATTTTGTTGTTTTAGGATACCTCTTGCCCCCAATAAATATCACAAATATTCCAGCCTTGTGAATACCAGCTTAGAAAGAGAGGCATGGGAGCACTGCAACAGGGGCAGTGAACATAAAGACACATTGTTCCAGTATATACATTTTACATATATTCCTATTTTTTAAATTTCAGTGTTTTTATTTATTTCTGTATTTCTTTATGACAATGTAATGAAAGAAAAACATATATTTTGAGTACCTTTTTCTTTTTTTTTTTTTTTTTTTTTTAAAGATTTTTATTTATTCATTTATCCCCCCCTTGCTGCTTGTGCTCGCTGGGTCAGCTAACCACGCCGATATGGTAAACGGGAGCCCCACTGATTGAGCCACAGCCGCTTCCCAGTACCTTTTTCTTTGACAAAAAAAGAGCATCGTTCTGCAGCTTGGAGTTCTTTTCATTTGTATATAAGAAGCTTTCTCATTCTCCCCCCATCCCCGGGCCATAGAATATTTTGTTGTTGTTGAGATATATTCACATACCATACAATCTACCCATGCACAATCAGTGGCTTTTATTATAATCACAGAGTTGTGCATTTATCACCACAATCAGTTTTAAAACATTTTCATTACTCTAAAAAGAAAAAAACCCTACCCCTTAGCAGTCACCTCGCAATATCACTATCCTTCCCCAGCTGTAAATAACAGCTAATCTAATTCTGTCTCTATAAATTTATTTATATTTACATTTTATATAAATGAAACCAAACAATATGTAGCACTTTGTGTCTCGGTTCTTTCACTTGGCATAATGTTTTTTTTTTATTGTATTTTTTAAATTAGAGAAGGTATAGTTTTACAGATCTCATTCTTTTTAAAAGCCGTATATCATTCCATTATTTGTATATTTCTTTGCACCATGTCAACAGATCGTTTCAGCTTCTTGCTGTTGCAAACAATGCTGCAATATACAGATACAATTTCATAGGGTACAGATGTATCTGAGGCATAAATTCTCAGGGTAAGATTGCTAGGACATATACAAATGTTTTTGCAATTTTGGTAGCTATACCACTTTACCTCCATTTGCACTTCCATATATGAGTTCCTGTTTCTCCACAGCCTTAGCACAGAGGATGTTGTCAAACTTGTTTTTTCACAATCCAATAGATGAGGAATTGCATCTCAGTGTGGTTTTAATACATATATTTTCTTAGTATGAATGACACTGAGCGTATTTTCATGTTTTAAGTGTTACTTTTACTTCTTTTTCTATAATATGTCTTTTTTATGTCCTCTGCCCATTGAGTTTTGTTCTTTTTGGCTAATTTCTAGGACCTCTTTTCATTAAAGTAGGTTAGTCTTTTGTCTAGGAGATAAGTTGTAAATGTTTTTTCCCAGTTATTTGTCTTTTGACTTGGCTTACAGTGTTTTTCCCATGCAGAAATTTTGCATCTTATTTAATTGAATTTATCTGTCCTTTCACTTATGGTTTTTGAAAATTTTTTAAAAATTTGGACCCTTGAATTTCTATCATTCTGAATGACAATCTTCCTAAAATATATTTCACACTTTCCTTTTTGTTTTAAAGAATGAAACCAATTTTCATTGTTCTCAAATCTCAGTTGATATGCTTATATACATAGAAACTCCCAAATAAATTACAGATAAATTATTAGAATTAATTAATAAGGAAGTAAGAGTGGGAAAAATGTTTGAGAGGCTTCCTTAACATTACAGCTCGTGGTTCCAGAAGTCATAGTCCTAACAGGAATGTGGCAAATAGATGAGGTAAAGGGCTGGCTTTCAGCCCTGCACATCTGACTTCCATTGAAGACTCTTTTCTACCTCAGTCCCCACCTGGCTTATGAAAGTCTTCAGTAAATGAGAGATAAAGGTTGTTAGTTCAGGCTGGCTCCCTGAAACAAAGTAGTAGGAAAGGTTTTGTGTGAGGCTGCCAGAGAGCCCGTCTGACCTCTCAGCAGCCAGGGCCACATTGAAAAGGTTGAGTCCTGGACTGGTTTCACAGAACACACTGCACCACGGTGGTTTATTTTCATACCGCAGTGCCCCATCCACCCTACAGAACATCTCGAGAAAACCAGTATCAGAGCGTGTTAGTCCCAGATGTGGAGAAAGGCTGCTCATGTCACTGCAGGCTCTCAGAGGCCAGAGCCTGCATGTGGGCATTTACTCTGGGTATTGAGGATCTAAAACCCCTCCTGGAATCCTTGCTCTCCAGATGACTCTGCCTCCCCCAACCCGCTCTCACTCTCAACTCCCCACATACTTCCCCCGTGGGGATGTGGGGAGCTCCCTGGCATCAACCTCCCCAGCCCCCACAGCTGTGAATGAGGTCACACCCAGCCAGGGCCACCTGGACGTTTGGGCTTGGACCACGTTCCAGTGTCATCATGAACATCTGGAGGCCTTTCCTCCCCCACGATGGCCACCTCCCACCAAGTGTAAATGTTTGCCTAGGCCTTTGGGCAGTCCTCTAGGGCTCCACAAATGGTTTCTGAATGAATGAATGAAAGAATGAATGAACAATGAAAGGAGGAAGGAACATAAACATTCAGCTAGATCTGTCTACCCAAATCTATCCTTCCCTCCTTCCTTCCCTCCTGCCTGCCTATCTGTCTGCCTGCCTTCCTGCCTGTCTTCCACCTTTCTAGAATGAGATGCATACTTAAGTTAATGAGCTGGAATTTGGAACTTACTTAAAAAGGCACCTCTTACACTGTGCCTGGGGCTTAACAGAGATTTCCTCAAATGCTCACACTGAATTCTATTTGAATCAATCTTGACAGCTTACAATACTTTCAATCAGAGGAAGATTCAATAAAGTTTACCATATTGTACTTACTAAGGCAGAAAAGTAGACTAATGCATTTTATAAAGATTGTCAGTAAAAAGGTTGAAACACAAAAAAGAGCTTTTGTCACCCTCAGCAAATGAGAAAACTAAATTAACCACAAGTTCTCTGTCCCCCAGTGGTCTAGGTAATTGAGGCTTACTGTATTAGGAAACATTGAAACTATGCCTATTTTGATAGAAAAGAAAAATCCATTGCTGAAAAGGTCAGTTTGTAATTTGAAAAAAATAGAAGGTTTCTTCATTTCTACCACCTAACCTACATTATTAATATTATTTTTTTGCTACTGAGGAAGATCTTTTCAGAAGGCTAAGTTTCTGTAATTTAGGGGATAGATTTCTATTTCATATATCATGGCAGCCTTTGATTCTCTTCCTTCTGCCCTATTGTTTAGACATTTCTCATTAATACTTTTTTCAGGTGGTGATTGGTGGAGAGGAGAAGGGAAAGAAAACAAGAAGTAAAAACAAATGTGTATCTTTGACTACTAAATAATAAGATAGTAATGGAAAGTTGTATATAATTACATTTATTGGGTAGATTTTCTTGATCAACAAATTAAGGTCTACTTCATAAATAACTAGCACAATTCCAGGCTCATTGAGTTAGACAGGGAATATTTCCCAGAAAAATGAGTCTTGAGCCTGCCTTTCAGGTCAACAAGCAAGTGTTGAGTGCCTACTATGGGCCAGGGGCTATTTTGGTCAATAAGATCTCAAATGTAAATATTCTAGAAACACATGTTTACATTAGGTGTTTGGTGAGGGCAGATGAGAAAGAAGTAAAAAGGTGTTTGCTTGACTAGCTAGGTGGTCTACCTTGGGGAATATTCCAAATGCCATGAAGAGGTCAGTGAAAGGGAATTTTGAATTCAAAGAATATTCAAAAATGTATTTATTGAATGCATGTTATGTGCCAGGCTCAGGGTTATAATTATAAGCAAAAAATATTAATTATAAAAGACATGCCCTGCCTTTATGGAAATACAAATAAATGTGAACTATAACTATGGTAAGTGTAAAAAGGAAGAGACGTTGTGCTATAAAATCATATAAGAGGAATATTTAAACCTATAGGAGTGGCTTCTATGAGGAAGTTATTATTTAGATCTGGAAATTAAATAGACATTAAGGCAAAGTTGTGGGGACAGAGAGTCATTAGAACATTAAAAAAAAAAAAAAGGAATTGCAAATGCAAAGACCTTGTGGTAGAAGGAAACACAATGAAAAATGAGGCTGAAGGACTAGATCTTGGACTAGATCTTGAGGAATCCTTTTGACTATGTTTAAGGATTTTGTCTTTAGCCTAAGAGCAATGCGAAGCCATGAAGAGTTTGTGTCATGGATAGTGTCATTATCAGGAGTACACATAAAAAGATCACTGTGAATGTGGAGAATTAATTGGACATAAGACAGAAGAGATGTGGAGACAATGAGTTAAGAGGCTATTATTTTAACTTATATTAGAGTAGCTATGACTAGGCTGGTGGTAATGCAAAGAGAGAAAAAGGAATGTGTCAAAGATATTTAGGAGTTAAACTGAAGGATGTGAGGGGTGAGGAAGACAAGGTGTCAAGGATGATTCCCAGGTTTCTAACTTGGGAAAGAGAGAGTGGTGCCATGCTCTGCAAGAGAGTCAGATTTTAGTGTTGTTGGTTGGGTTTTTTTTCTTTTTTTCTTTTTTGGGTGTGGGTAAAAGAGTCAATTATGGAGCGGGTGTAGCTCAGTGGTTGAGCCCGTGCTTCACATATAGGAGGTCCCCAGTACTTCCGAAAGAAAAAAAAAAAAAAAAAAAGGAAACTTTTAGGGGGCGGACGTGGCTCAACTGGTTGGGCGTCCGTCTCCCATATGGAGGGACCTGGGTTCTATCTCCAGGACCTCCTGGTAAAATTAAAAAAAATAAAATAAAAGAGTCAATTATGTAAAAAAGTCATTGGACATGTATGAGAATCCTCTAGTGAGAAAATATAGAACAAAAAGAGAAGAAAGCTTGGAACTGAGCTTTAGGTATCACTAATAATTAAGGCTGAATAGAAGAGCATAAGCCTGCAAAGAAGACAGAGATGGAGATTCCAGAAAAGGAGGAGGAAAGATCAGGAATGTGTGGTAGGACAGAAGCCAAGGGAAGAGAATGCTTCAAGAAGGGAGAGAGCAACAATATGTTGTATCCTGTGGCTAGAAAAGATTGTTTAGTCTTATGGTTATGATGATCATTGGATTTGATTTATAGAACAATAAGAATTAATACCTTGGAGGGTATGGATTGATAAACTTAGACTGAAGGAAACTGTCTTGGGATGAGAAGATACACTAGGTTGGATGTGGAAGGTGAAAAATGGGCTGAAAGATGGGATAAGAGTTGGAGAGAAGAGCAAGCCATGGTACCACAGTTAAAACTAGGCCCATAGAAGTACTTAGTTTCTTATGAAAAATTAAAATGGCCTCATTAGGAAGCATAAATTGTTATGAGTTTTAAAATGTGTTAATTTTTTGTGATAATGGAATTTCTAAAATGCCAGGCAAATAGAATAGTTTATTATTACTGGGCAAAAGAACATAAAGGTGGGAGGACATTTGTCTAGTACCTACAGTAGATCAGAATTTTATTTGTAGCTCTGTTCTAGACTACTTGGATATATTTTCTCAACTAACCTGTAAAATCCTTAGTAATTCTTTACAACTCTGACCAGGGATAGCTAGAGGGAGCTCTTTTAATACAAAGGTGGATAACTGTTGACTTGCTAGCAGTTCAGAAAGAATTTTACATATGACAGAGCAAAGCTAAGGGAAATCAATGAGGGAAGAACTACAATCTGTATAAAACAGAAGAATATAGATTAATGTCCATTGTGCCTTATAATGAAAGTAATGATCAACCTCTTCACTAAATGACCCTTCTTCATTGCTGCTTTTACATTACCACTTACTCTAATATTTATCCTAGTGACAGCTTTCCCAAATGTGAAATTTAAGTGATAAGAAGTGCTCATTAGTTGTGTTGTCTTGAATAAAATAAGAATCATGTGAGGGTTTTAGGCAATCTAGATCAAAAGCTAAATTTGACCTCCCATCAAGTGTTTTGATTAGCAAACATGGTATCTTCAACCTCACATGGTATCTTTTCTGAACCAAGATCTCTTTTGCCTAGCCTAGGGTAAAGGAACGGAGAACATAACTCTTTAGGGATGATATGACAAGATGTGGTCCATTTTCCTTTCTAAAGGCTGGCAGTGGGGTACAGTGGTTGAAGGGCCAGGTTCACTGCCTCTCTCATTTTTTCTCTATATGATCTTGGACAACCTTTTACTTGACTGTTACATGGGGATCCTTATAGTATCTAATGAATGGAGTTATTATAGGCATTAAAATAGTTAATACGCATTAGGCTCTTAGAAGAGCAAGCATTTGATAAATATTAGGTATTATTATACTATAATTTTAAAAATATCTGTTAGAAAGTTAGTATTGTGTGATTGGCATAATCTTATTTTTTTACATTCAAGTTGAAATTTAACTTAGATCTGTCAGGAAGAGTTTAAATATGAGACATTGTAAAGAAGATGCTAGGTTCACACCCAGGTATGAACAAATGATAGAATTGCAGGGGCATTTTACTAAATGGTACAGGTCACGAGTCTTGCACCAAGGTGAACTCCTTAGTGCTGTAGGATTTGATTTGATTCATTTATGACCTCATATTTATGTTTTCTGTTCTCTCTACCGTTCCTGTTCTTTGCAGTCAGATACTTCTGGAGACTATGAAACTGCTCTCCTGAAGATCTGTGGAGGAGATGACTGAGTCAAGAAGATCATCTCCAAAGATTTCCTGCTTCCAATAGCTATGGCCATTTCTTTCTCATAGTATTTAAAAATATAAGCAAGTGAAGCAGCAGCCTGTTTACCTAACAACAATTTTCATTGTTCCATAACAACAACAACAAAAGAATTATTCTAGAGCATTTCACTCATAATATAATAGTCTATATATGAAATTTTAAATGAGTATTAAGGCTCTACTAATATCCAAATAACATTTCTGTCCAGAAGTTGAAAATCTTTGTACAGTTCTAAAACATTACATATAAAGCAGGATAATAAAATTTGTTGCCTTTGCTACAGATAATTTGTCTGTTTCTTTTCAGCATCTTCTGACCTTGTTTGGTACGTGGTGCCAACAACTAACAATATTTTTTAAAACATGTTTTTGTTATAAAAGCAGATGGTGTTAAATTCATCCATCACCTGATTAATCATTTTCACCTTTAAGAAAGGAATTAAGGGGGACGGATGTGGCTCAAATGGTTGGGCATCCGTCTCCCATATGGAGGGACCCGGGTTCGATACCCGGGACCTCCCGGTAAAAAAAAAAAAAAAAAGAAAGGAATTAAAATTAAGGTGTATGTGACCTTGGGCCTGCCTTTTTAAATTCTAATCAAGCTGTAGGAGAGGCAATGGATGGTAAGTTATTTCAGCATTCAGCAAACATCTGCGAAACTATTAATCTAACCACTTCCTTTCTGAATGGCAAGCGTGAATTGTGGTTGTTTCATGCTAAACAATACTTTCCCAGAATGAGTGTTTAGAATCTAGTCTCTAAGGTTTCCTTTTCCCCTAAAATAAGTTTGCAAACCTATGCATTTAAAAAATCCCTCATGTTATCTTTGAAGAGGGGCTGAAATGAAAAATCCTGACTGTTATGAAATTTATGAGGCAAAAAATTTCAGTTGGAGTCATTATTCTGGACTAGGATAAAAATGATCTTATTTCAGTAGTGCTGTGTAAATCCAGAACTTTAAAACAATACAGTCCACTCGTGAGCACTTCTGAGAACTTTCAGGAAAAAATAGAAGTTATTTCTCATTCTGGGAGTTCTAAAATGCATGAGGGGATAAAGCACAGGGGTTTAGAGCCCAGCACACCTGGTTTTGACTCCTTGCCATACCATTTACTAGCTGTGTAACCCTGGTAACGACTAAGCCCTTCTACACCTAGGTTTTCTTATAAAATGGTGATAATTATAGTGCCTACTTATGACATGGGTTTTTTAAAGATAAAATAAGACAAAACCTTTGAAGCACTTAGCCCTGTGTCTGGATAGGGCTAGTGTTCAATTACTGTTAGCTGTCATTATTATGACCAAGCAATACCAAAATGATCCCAACAGCATTGCAGCCATTCTTTGGCAGAATTCAATTCACCTACCATGTGCCAAGTCTTGTGCTAAGCAAGTATTACGTACACAAAGAGGACTATGACTCCTTTCTTTTTGCCATAGAGCCTAAAAATCTCTTTAGAGAGGGAGACACACAAACAGAAATACAGCACAGTGTGTACTGAATTGGGGGAAGTGACACATAAGAGACAGAAGCAATGCAGAGGCAGGAGTCCAGAAGTCAGCCTTACCAAAGGCCATAAACTCAACCAGTACCTTTGAAAGGTACTCTCAGAGTCACAGAATTATGAAAGAGTATGGTGTGTGCACAGTGCTACTCTAAGTTTAATGTGACTGAGGGTTAAAGTACAAGGGAAGGTAACAGGTGTCTGGCAGGGGTGAGATTATGAAGGCTCCATTTACTATGTTAGCATCTACAAGTAAAGCATAGTCACTGAAGGAGTGTTCCAGGAAGATTTCAGTCAGGAAAATGATGCCAAATTTTTATTGATCAAGGGAGGAGTACAGGAGAAGTACGGGAGAAGAAAACTAGAGGCAGGGAGCCCCTTAGCAACTTAGTTCTATGATCAATGCTAGAAATATCATCATAAACTAAGATAATGGAAGGAAAGAATGATGGGGGAAAAAAAAACAAGAAATATTTAGGAGATAAAATTGATAGAACTTGGTAATCATCTGTAGTCAGGCATCACATATGCCCCTAAGATTTTGACTTAAGTGCTTCAGTGAATGTATCATCAAGCAATAAATCCTTGATAATATTGAGTGCTGCTTACTATGTATCTATCAGGTACTGTATTAAACGTAAGCATATTTAACATAAGTATATGCTAAATTCTTAATCCTCAAACAACCTTACAATGTAGGTACCAAGTCACAACTACAGGAATGGAAGTTTAGCAAAATTAAGTAACTTGCCCATTGGAAGAGCCAGGATTGAAACCCAGGCAGCCCAAATCCAGTGTCCAGGCTCTTAACCATTATTTTCCTTAGACTTTATCCCATCCCAGGGAGGGAGTTTTGTCTGTTGCCTTCATTGCCCTATCTCTGATGCCTAGAAGTGTTTGGCACATAAAAGACACTTAATCTTTGATGGACAAATTGAGTTCTTTTTACTCTATACATTTGCACTATATGCGAAGTGGCTATTTAAACACTTGTAAATATACCTGAAATTCAGCTTCGCAGACTTGGGAAAAGAAAATAATATCATTGCACTACGGGCAATCTTCGAGAAAAATTCAGAAATTTTACCCACATACAGAACACTTTTCCAGGCTACCCATCACCATTCAGGGAACTATTCTGTGCAGCTGGCTGGGCTAGTGGGACTTCTGGAGTAGCAACAAGTTCAAAGGCATATAGGTTATTTTTCACTTAAAATTGAACTAAACTCCTGAAATGGCACTGCAGGATATTAATCTCGGTCACATACTCCAAAGTCATGGAAAAGGAATCTCTACCCTCTGGGGTTTTGATATTAACTGTTCTCTTTTCCTGTTGAAAAAAAAAAAACCAATTTGCCCTACTAGGGCTCCTCCACATAGACTTTTCCTTCCTTCCTTTCCTTTTACCTCTCTTCTTTCCTCCTTTCCTTCCTTTTACCCTTCTTCCCTTCCTCCCCTTCTTGCATTCCTCCCTCCCTTCTTCCTTCCCTCCCTTCCTTCCTTTCTTTCTCCCTCTCTCTTTTTCTCTCTCTCCCCCTCTCTCCCTTCCTTCCTTCCTTCTTTCCTTTCTATAGTGTAATAAGCACTTAGGAAACCACCCTCCAACAAGAAAACTAAGAGCTCATGTTTTAGTTTGCTAGGGCTGCCGATGCAAAAATACCAGATATGGGTTGGCTTTATATAAAGGGAATTTATTAGGATAAAAACCTACAGTTCCAAAGCTGCGAAAATGTCCAAATAAAGGTATCATCAGAGATGCTTCCTCATCAAAGGTTGGCTGCTGGCAGATCCTGGAGTCCTGCCACGTGGCAAGGCAAAATGGCAGCTGTCTGGGTCTCTGCCTTCTCCTCCAGGCTGCTTTCTCCTCAAACTCAGCTGTGGGCGATCAAGCACATGGCACAGCTCTTCTCTTTGGCTTTGAGCTGCTCTGTTGGCCTAGCCTCTCAAGGGCCTCTTTCTATGCCTCTGTGCTCCACTGATTTCAGTCTCCAGTCTCTCTCTCCGCCTCTCAGCTGTAGCTGATCCTGGAGTCCTCTTTCACATGGCAGGTAAAAATGACAGCTGTTTTTCTCTATGTTTCTGTTTTCAGTACTCAGTTTATATAAGACTCAGCAAGAGGGCAGAGACCTAACCTGGGTCATGCCTCACCAGCATAGTCCAATCACAGACCCTCAAGCAATGTAATCAAAGGATCTAATATAACTGAATCTAATGCAATCAAAGGGCTCTGCACCCACAGGAGTGGATTCATTTAAGAACATGATCTTTTCTGGGATTCACAAAAAAACTTCAAACTGTCACACCTTGACAACCGCTTACTACCAACGCTGCAATACCCACCTTCCATCCTCCTTGCCTTTCCCCACCTGTGTAACCGCCTAATTCCATGTTTATTGTCCTCTTGCTATCCTTTTAATATAGTTTTTCATCTAATTTTTTCCTTTATTAAGTGGGTCTCATGCTGTAGATAATCTTTGAGATTTCCTTTTTTACTTACTCTTATATTGTTACACTTTATTCATATTGTCACATGTCATGTATTTTATGTAGTTTGGCTACTTTATACCATTCCATTGTGTAAACCACTGGTTCTCAATTTTGTTTTCAGAGGACATTTGGCAATGTCTGAAGACAGTTGGTTGTCACAACCCAGGGTTGGTGCTGCTGGCATCTAGTGGGCTGAACATCCTACAAGGCATAAGACAGACCCATATAAAAACAAAGAATTATTCATCTCATAATGTAAATAGTGCTGGCTGAGAAATTCTTATATAAATATACCATAATTTATTCATCTATTTTTCTCTAAATAGGCATTTGTGTTGCTTACAGTTTTTTGCTATGAACGTTTTTGTACATGCTCTTAATGTTCACATGCAAGAGCTTCTCTTGATACCTCAAAGCAGAATTGCTGGGTTACATGGTATGTGAATGCTCAACTTTATGAGATAGTGCCAGATTGTTTTCAAAGTGGTCGAACCAATTTAGACACTGCCATCAGCAATGTAAACGAGATCATGCAATCCCATATCTCCTCCAAAACTTGTTATTGTCAGATATTTTATATTTGACAATCAAATATGTAAAAAAATAGAATCTGTTTGTCATTTTTAATCCCCATTTTCCTGATCATTAATGAAGTTGAGCATCTCTTCTTATATTCATTGACCATATGCACTCTCTGGTCTGTGAAATACCTGTTATCTGTTTTACCCATTGGTTCATTTGTACTTTTGTCATCGATGCAGTGGAGTTCTTTATATAGGTTTGATTCTAATACTTTCTTGGTTGCACATAGTAAAATATCATCTCCAAGTTTGTAATTTATCTTTTTATTCTATTCAAGGTTTTTAAAATAATCTTTGAAAAAAATTTTAATATAGTCAATTTTATCAGCCCCTTATTTTATAGTTAACACTTTTTGTGACATCTTTGGGAAATCCTTCTCTATCTTAAAATCATGAATTAAAGATGATTGCTAATTTCTCAACATTCTTTCCATTAAGAATTAGGATCTAAATTTCCCTGTCATTGAATATGAGCTGTCCTTAGTGACTTGCTTGACAAATAGTAAATAACAGAAGTGACCTTCTAGGATTTCCAAGGCATGGTCATAAAGAGTTTTGAGGCTTCTGCCTGGGTCCTTTGAAACACTCTCTCTGGGAGCCTTGAGTGTTCATGCAAGAATTTTGACTATCAGAGACTGCTAAGTTGGACAGGCTTGTGTCGGCACTTTATTCAAAAACCCCAGCTAAACCTAACTTTCCAATCATCCCTGCCAGGGTACTAGACATATGAGCAAAACTATTGATAAAAGAAAATTTTTTTCATGCAATTTAGGATCTCACAGCTTTATTGAGTGATACATGAATCGGCAGCATCCCGTTCAGAAAGTAGAAAGAAGCTCCACCAACGGCATGGAAAGGAGAAGCACAAGCGAGGAAATGTGATTGGCTGACATTAAGTTTCCATTTTACTTTGTGGGGGTTACAAAGTGAGGAGCAGGTGGTTGCTAAGGAATGAGGAAGTTAACTGGCAAAAGAATGAGAAAGTTAGCCGGCGATTCCTACCAGCTATATTTAAATTTGGTTTTCAGGGCAAGCCGGGCCTATACAGGAAATAGAAACAAGCTTAAGTTTTTGGTTTTGCCGACATGGGGCTTAGCATGGATGCCTCCATGTTCAGCCTGCTAGATTTTATTTCTCGCCATCATCTTCCAGAACAGCCCATCCACCAGCTGAAAACCACCAAATGGCCTCTCTGAGTAGCCTGTGGAATAGAAGAATCACCCAACCTGTCTGAATACTTGATTCACAAAACTGTGAGATGTAATAAAATTTTCATGATTTTAAGCCACTAACTTTTGGGATAGTTTGTTAGGCTGTGATTAATCACTAAAACACACAAGGTATAAAATACTAAGGG
>JAKSZT010054466.1:3797731-3823819 GCA_026826555.1 Tolypeutes matacus | reverse complement strand
AGGCTGTGATTAATCACTAAAACACACAAGGTATAAAATACTAAGGGTTAAAGTTGTGTAGCGTTTAGTGTTTTTGTTGATTTTGAATTCCTTGATCCATCTGTAGTTAATTTTTATATTTAGTGTAAGCTAGGGATCTATAATTTTATATTCTTTCCATATAGATTCTTTTTCAGCTTTATTTATTGAATATTCCTTCCTTTTCCTGTTAATTAACATGGTACCTCTATCACATAAAATGCCATCCCTGTGTATGTTTTTGAACTCTCATTTCTAGTCCATTGATCAATTTCTCTGTCTTTTAACCAGTTCCACATGGTCTTAATTAATATAGCTCAATAATAAGCCCTGATGTCTCTGAGGGCAAGTCCTCTGACACTCTTGTTATTATTTAGGGCTTATCTTTAGCCCTTTACTCTTTCATATAAATTTTGGAATCAGCCTATCAAGTTCCATTAAACAAAAAAACCCTGTTGATATTTTTGCTGTAATTGCCCTGAGTCTATACACCAAAGTGAGGAGCATTGACATTTCTATGACACCCCACTTTTATACAAATGAATCTTCTTTATGTCTTATTTAATTTTGCTTAATAAGTTTAACAATTTTTTTTCTCTAGTGGTCTTTTGTTAGATTTATTTCTAGGAACTTGCTATTCTCTACTACTAATGTAAATAGTATTTTCTCATTCTTTGCTGCTGATGTTTAGAAATACAGTTGACTTCTGGATATTAATCTTATATTCAGCCACCTTGCTAAACTCTCCTATTATTTCTAATAATTTCTGATAATTCTGGGTTTTCTCTATAAATGATCATATCAATGCAAATAATGGCAGTTTTATTTTCTTCTTTCCAATCCTTATATTTCTATTATTTATTCTTATCTTCTTGCTCTGTTAGAACTGCTAAAACCCACTACTGTCCCTCTCACCAAGTTTCTTCCTTTTGTTTAGCGTCCCCCCTGCATATATTATGGTGAACTATTTTGGAACTGTGTTCACCCTTTCAGTATTCCACCCCACCAAGACCTAACTATATGTAACTAGAAATCTACCAGACTTTTTAATTTCAAAGAGGCTATTTTTTTCCTAGTCAATTAGATTCCTAAATTGTTGATTCAGGACCTTTATTCTGTATTTAAGTGTTTATTTCTGTTTTTGCTGAATTATAACTTGGTTTTGATTATAGCAGATTGGGGCTTTACAAATGCCTAGATTTGGATAATAATATTTGGATGATATTGTTAGAGCTAAGAGAAACACTTTATCCTAAGGGTTTCCATTAGTTCAGCTACCACAGATTTATAGGCACCTAACATTCCTGTTATACTGAATCCCATACCCTTGAGCCTTGACTACCACTCAACACAGTTCTCACCTGTTGAAATTACAGTTGCTTTTCTCTGGATCCATCTTCAGTGGAGGTAGAGAACAGATATTTAATCTCATCTTTAGAAAAACCCTTTAAAACTTAAAAATCATTATTATCATGTAATAGCAATCAGAAATCTCCATTTCCAACTCAGGATCAGTGAGTACATCTCCATAAATGAGTGTGATTATTATTTTTTTTCATTACAGAACACAATACTAAAACTTGAACCATTGTGTTGGTTTATTTTTAGCAAGTCAATTTTATTGATACATATTAATAAAGTATAAATCCGTCCAAAGTATACAATCAATGGTATTCAGTATAATCATATAGTTGTGCATTCATCACTTCCATCATTCTTTTAAAATTTTTAATGGAAATGTTTTATTTTTAAAAGAAGCTTTAGGTTACATAAATGGCTGAATTTCAACAGAAATGCAACACCTACTCTCTAGTTCATTGGACTCACCTAGGACAACTAACAAGAAGATGATGATGGACAACACCCATCCCAAGAAACATAGAGTGTCTGCAACTGCAAGCAAGATAGTTCAATCCATCTGCCCCATGGGACTAAGCTCCCTAACAATTAGAAGCAGAGTGGGCATCACCATCCCCAAATCCTCAAGATGGGGGAGTGAACAATGGACTAAATTAGACTTATTATTCTACTATAGACTTACTATTATTCTAGCAATGGAAGAACTCTTATCATTGATACAAAGGCAGTGGCCACCAGAGATTCCGAGAGATGGGAGAGGAAAGAATAGGTGTAATATGGGGGCATTTTCGGGACATTGGAGTTTACTTGCATGACATTGCAGTGATGTATACAGGCCATTGTATATTTTGTCATAACCTACAAAATTATGCAGGACATAGTGTAAACTATAATGTAAATTGTATTCCATGGTTAGTAACAGTGCTTCAATATGTGTTCATCGGGGGATTGTGGGAACATGGTCGATGGATTAGACATATAAGTCTTAGCTCTCACTAAAACAACAAAGAAAAAGCCAGAGGATGTCGTGGGGACCTGCTTTGGGGCACAGCAAACCAGGACACTGCTTACCAACTCCCAGAAGAGCAAGGGTCAGAGACAACGAAGAAGCCAAAACAAGTAATCATGAGTTATTAAACCTCCCAGCTGCCGGGAAGGGCTCCCCTCCCCCACCCTGGGATATTAAGCGAGTGCAAAACTCCTGGCGAATTGTATCTAACTGAGAGTAGAGCAGACGTCTACCTCCACGGGAAGGTGCTCTGACTCATCTAGGAGGGTACTGGACAGATAGAGAAGCCAGGAATAATTGGGAGTTGCTTACCTCAGTGACTGGAAGGGGCACACATACCCGGCCCTCAGGGTGGACAGACTAGGTGGAGACCCTAGCTCCCCTCTCCAAATGAGAGTGTGATGGCAGATTCCCTGTGAGGAAGAGGGATCTGGAAGAGTGGAGAATGATTTTTTTGTGGTGAGTTTAGCCATCTGGGTCCCCCTTGAATATTGGAAGGGACCCAACTCAATAGAGAGAAGGGAGGGGGATTGCCTCAGGCTGGTGGTCACATCAGCCACCTAGATAAAGAGAGGAATTGCATCAGTGAGGAAGCAGAAATAGGCAGCAATCAGAACCACTCCAGCTGACTGCAGGGGGTCTAACCTGCCCAAGGGAAAAGGGACAGATAGCTTCCTGGAATGCAAATCAGCCCAAGGACTGAGAATAATTCAGTGGAAGAATTCCTTCCTAGCATATATGAGGTCCCTGGTTCGATTTCTGGCTATTACTTGAGAAGAGATCCACCACATTATCAGGCATCCAGCTGAAACTTTATGACAGGGAACTTATAGACATTTTCTTTGTATTAGATTTTCTTGGATCTCTTATTTTAAAAAGAAAAAAAAGGTCATTTTCTTTTATTTCCCTTAATTTACTCACTAAAATCCAGTTCAAAGCCTGCAGAGGGCAGGCTGCAGGGTGAGTGCTTGAGGAACACCAGCAGCCTGAGAAGATCCTTAGGGGTCTAAGAGAGAAGGCTGTTTTTCCGTGTTTATTATTTTTTTCTTCTGTCTTCTTTTTTTTTTTTTTTAAATAAACAAGTTGCTGCTGTCTTGTTTCTTGCTTGTTTTGTATCCCCTCCCTTTCTTTCTCTGCTTTTTTTTTTTTTTCATTCTTTTGGTTACCGATCTATTCTACCTACACTATTTCTTTTCACTCCTTCATCTTTATATCTTTTGTTTTCCATTGTTGTTCTTTCATTCCACCTCTTTTATTTGGTCTCCAATTTTTCTTGTTTGTATTTCTTTCTCTCCCTTTTTCTCTGTATACTTTCTCTTTTTTACTTTTTTTCTCTCTTTTCTGTTTTTTCCCCTCTTCTCACCATTCCAGCATTTTAATTCATTCTCTATATATTTTTTCTCTATTCTGTTTCTTGTTTCATTGTTTCTATTCCACTTTCCTAATCTTATTCCTCTGTGCTTCTTACTTATGTTGTTTTTTCAGTTTCCTAGGTCTTGTATATTTGCTCTCCTATCTTTTACTATTACCATTACTACTATTCTTTTTGTCTTCCTATCTCTTTCCTTTTCTCTGGTCCTAATTATTTTTCTTTCAAAGGAACATAGGCAGATCTTTCTCACAAAAAAATGGCTAAGTGGGGGCAATATCTTGCCCGAGTGAGCTGTTTTGGGAACCCATAGAGTAGGAGGCTTCAGGGCATCAACCTGGAGGGAGCTGGATGAAGAGATAAATTCCTCAAAGTGCTGCTGGCTTGATTCTTGTTACTGTGCTTCCTCTTCCTTGATTTCTCCTTTTCTGTGTATACTGATTTTGTATACCAACGCTATCTCTTTTCCTTCTCTCATCATTCTATCTTCTATTTTCTGTTGTTGTTCATACATTCCACCTCTATTTGTTTAGTCCTCAGTCTTTCTGGCTTTTATTTCTACCTCGTCTATCTTGTTTTCTTTCCTTTATTAACCTTTTTTCTTTTTGTCTTTTCTTTTCTCTTTCCCTCTCTTCTCATCATACTGGCCTTTTAATTCACTCTATATATTTTTCTCTATTTTGTTTCCCATTTCATTGTTGGTACCCCACTTTTTTATTCCTATTACTCTACACTGCTTGCATGAGTTAAATATTCATTTTCCAAGGTCTTAAACAGTTCCTCTTCTAACAATTACTACTATTACTACTCTTATCCTTTTACTTTTCTTACCTCTTTCACCTTCTCTGGCTTTAATTTTTCCTCCAAGGGAACATAGACAACAGCAATGAAATAGATTAAGAAGAACAAAGTATTAAAAAGAAAACACACACAAACAGTAAAGAGAGAAGCTAATCAACTGAATAAACCCATCAAGATAAAAAGATGACCAGAGGGCAAGAAAAAATTACAATCATAATAAGAAACAGGAAGACATGGCCAAGTCCAATGAACAAACTAAAAACCAGGAAGAGGTACAGAACATTGAACAACTAATCAAAGCTGTCGAAACAAATACCATGGATCAAGTAAGTGAAGTGAAGGAAGAGATTAAGGCTATCAAGAAGACACTGGGAGAACATATTGAAGAAATTGTAAACATACATTAAAAGACAATGGATATGATGATGATGAATGACACAATCCAAGAAATGAAAAAGACACTGGAAGCACATAACAATAGATTTGAACAGGCAGAGGAAAGAATTAGTGGTGTGGAAGACAGTACATCTGAAATCAAACAGATAGTAGAACAGATAGATAAAAAGATAGAAAAAATCCAGCAAGGACTTAGGGATTTGAATGACAAACAACACAAAATGCACTAACATATGCATTATAGGTGTATTAGTCAGTCAAAAGGGGTGCTGATGCAAAATACAAGAAATCTGTTGGCTTTTTTTTTTTTTTTTTAAAGATTTTATTTATTTATTCATTTATACCCCCCTTGCTGCTTGTGCTCACTGGGTCAGCTAACCACGCCGTGCGGGTGGGCCTGCCTTCACCAGGAGGCCCGGGGAACCGAACCCGTGGCCTCCCATATGGTAAACGGGAGCCCTACTGATTGAGCCACAGCCGCTTCCCATCTGTTGGCTTTTATAAAGGGTATTTATTTGGGGTAGAGGCTTATAGTTACCAGGCCATAAAGCATAAGTTTCTTCCTTCACCAAAGTCTGTTGTCACATTTTGGAGCAAGAGAGCTGCTGATGTTTGTCAGGGTTCAGGCTTCTTGGGTTCCTCTCTTCCCGGGGCTCTGTTTCACTCTGGGCTCAGCTCCTCTGTTTCCTTCACAAGGTGGAGACTATGAGGCTTTCTAGGCTTTGCCTTGCTCCACAAGGCCAGCTGTGAACTATCAGGTGAGTGGCTTATCTTTTTTCCTGGAGCCTTCTCTCCTTCCTCACAACCAAGGTCCTCTGTGTGCTGACTCCTCTGGGCTCCAGCATTAACACTCAGTATCAGAACTCCAACTCAAAACTACTCCAATTCTGTCCTTTACCATGTATTTTATCTTTGAGATCCCACCTACTAAGGGGCGGGGCTCAATGCCCTACTGATGTGGCCCAGTCAATGCCCTAATCATAACTTAATCATGCCCAGATGAACAGACCAGTTTACAAGCACAATCCAGTATCTATTTTTGGAATTAATAACTATATCAAACTGCCAAACTGCTACAATAGTCATCCCAGAGGGAGAACAGATGGGAAAGAGGACAGAAAGAGTGTTGGAGGAAATAATGGCTGAAAAGTTCCCAACCCTATTGAGGAAGATGGATGTACAAGTCCAGGAAGTGCAGCATACCCCAAACAGTATAAATCCCAATGGGCCTACTCTAAGACATATACTCATCAAACTGTCTAATGATCAAGACAGAGAAAATATTGAAAGCAGCAAGAGAAAAGAACCATCACATACAAGGGAAGTTCAATAAGATTAAATGCTGATTTCTCATCTGAAAGTATGGAGGCAAGAAGGCAGTGGTATGACATAGGTAAGGTACTAAAAGAAAAAACTTCTAGCCAAGAATTCTCTATCTAGCAAAGCTGGCATTCAAGAATGATGGAGAGTTCAAAATATTCACAGATAAACAGAAATTAAGAGAGTATGCCAAGATGAAACCTGCCCTTCAAGAAACACTAAAGGAAGTTCTGCAGGTTGAAAGGAAAAAACAGAAGAGAGAGAGTTGGAGGAGAGTGCAAGAACAGCTAAAAAGACAAAAAGAGAAATCAAAACTACATATGACAGACATAAATCCAAAGAAAATATGGCTAATGTAAGTAATTCCTTGAGACTAATAACACTGAATGTAAATGGATTAAACTCACCAGTCAAGAGACACAGATTGGCAGAATGGATAAGGAAATATGAACCTTCTATATGTTGTCTACAAGAAACCCTCCTTAGACCCAGGGATTCAAAGAGGCTGAAAGTGAATGGCTGGAAAACAATCTTACAAGCAAACAATAACAAAAAAAAAAAGGGCAGGAGTAGCTATACTAATATCAGACAAAATAGACTTTAAATAAAAACTATTGTAAGAGGTAAAAATGGACACTATATATTAGTGAAAGAGGTAATCTTTCAAGAAGAAAGAACAATCATAAACATTTATGCACCTAACAGGGGTGCCTCAAAATACATCAAGCAAACACTGGAAAGACTAAGTGGAGAAATATATGCCTCTACAATTATAGTGGGG
The DNA here is from genome assembly GCA_026826555.1 of Tolypeutes matacus. Lineage (NCBI taxonomy): Eukaryota > Metazoa > Chordata > Mammalia > Cingulata > Chlamyphoridae > Tolypeutes > Tolypeutes matacus. The sequence continues at coordinate 3,816,766 of JAKSZT010054466.1, read as the reverse complement.
GACTTTAATACACCATTATCAACATTAGACAGAACATCTCGACAAAGAATCAATAAAGAAACAAAGACTGTGATTAATACATTAGATCATCTGGATGTAATAGACATATACAGAACAATATACCCCAATACAGCAGGATATACATTCTTCTCGAGTGAAGATTCTTCTCGAGTGATTATACTCCAAGGTAGACCACATGCTAGGCCACAGAAAAAAATCTCAATGAATTCAGAAAGATTGAGATAACACAAAGTAATTTCTCTGACCACAATGAAATGAAATTGGAAATCAATAAGGGTCAGAGAACCAGATTAGGCACAAAGATATGGAAGTTAAACAACACACTATTAGACAAACATTGGGTCAAGGAGGAAATCTCAAAAGAAATCAGTAACTACCTTGAAACAAAAATGACAACACAACATATCAAAACCTATGGGATGCAGCAAAAGCTGTATTGAGAGGGAAATTCATAACCATAAATGCAGATACCAAAAAAAGAAAAAAGAGCTAAAATCGAAGACCTAACTGCACACCTGGAGGAACTGGAAAGACAACAACAAACTAACCCCAAAGGAAGTAGAAAGACAGAAATAACAAAGATTAGAGCAGAACTAAATGAAATAGAAAATAAGAAAGCACTAGAAAAAATAAACAAAACCAAAAGCTGGTTTTTCAAGAAGATCAGTAAAATTGACAAACCCTTAGCCAGACTAACAAAGAAAAAAAAGAGAAGATGCAAATGCACAAAATAAGAAATGAGGAAGGGGATATCAACACTGAGCCCATGGAAATAAAGAGTATCATAAGAGGATACTTAGAAAAATTATATGCCAACAAGAATGATAATTTAGAGGAAACAGAGAAATTCCTAGAAACCCACAAGCAGCCTACATTGATGAAAGAAGAAATTGATGATCTCATCAGAACAATTACAAGTAAAAAGATAGACTCAGTCATCAAAAACCTCCCAACTAAGAAGAGCCCAGGACGAGATGGCTTCACAGCTGAATTATACCAAATATTCTGGAAAGAACTAACATAAATCCTGGCTTAAACTCCTCCAAAAAATAAAAGTAGAAGGAACATTGCCTAACTCATTCTATGATGCCAACATTACCCTAATACCAAAGCCAAACAAAGATGCCACAAGAAAGGAAAATTACAGACCAATCTCTCTAATGAACCTAGATGCTAAAATCCTCAACAAAATACTTGCTAATCACATTTAACAACACATCAAATGAATTATACACCATGACCAAGTGAGTTTCATCCAGGGTATGCAAGGATGGTTCAATATAAAAAAATCAATCAATGTAATACACCACATGAACAGATCAAAAGAAAAAAATCCCATGATCATCACTATAAAAACAGAAAAAGCATTTGACAAAATTCAGCACCTTTCCTGATAAAAACACTGCAAAAGATATGAATAGAAGGAAACTTTGTGAACATGATTAAGGGTATATATGAAAAACCCACAGCTAACATCATCTTTAATGGTGAAATTCTAAAAGCCATCCGTCTAAGATCAGGAACAAAATAAGGATGTCCACTATCACTGTTCCTATTTAACATTGTGGTAGAAGAACTTGCTTGAGGACTGAGGCAAGAAAAAGATATAAAAGCCATCTAAATTGGAAAGGAAGAAGTAAAAAATTTCACTATTTGCAGACAACATGATCCTATACATAGAAAGCCCTGAGAAACCTACAACAAAGATTCTAGAACATATAAATGAGTTCAGTAAAGTTGCAGGCTATAAGATCAATGCTCAAAAATCAGTAGCATTTCTGTACACCAATAATGAGCAATCTGAGGAGGAAATCCAGAGAAAAATACCATTTACAATAGTAACTAAAAGAATCAAATACTTAGGAATAAATTTAACTAAAGATGTAAAGGACTTATATACAGAAAACCACACAACACTGTTAAAGGAAATCAAAGAAGAATTAGATAAAAGGAAGAATATTCCCTGTTCATGGATAGGAAGACTAAACATTATTAAGATGTCTATCCTACCCAAACTAGTCTACAGATTTAAAGCAATCCCAGTAAAAATCAACACAGCATTTTTTAATAAATTGGAAAAACTAACTACAAAATTTATTTGTAAGAGTAAGAGGCCCCAAAAGGCTAAGACATATTGAAAAAGAAAAATGAAATAAGAGGTAACACACTACCTGACTTTAAAATATACTGCAAAGCTACAGTGGTCAAAACTGCATGGTATTGGCACAAGGACAGACATACCGACCAATGGAACTGAATTGAGAGTTCTGATATAGATCCTAGCATATACAGTCATATGCTATTTGACAAGGCCACCAAGGCTACTCAACTGGGAGAGAATGGCCTCTTCAACAAATGGTTCTTGGAGAAATGGATATCCATATCCAAAAGAATGAGAAAGGAACACCATCTCACACCTTATACAAAAATCAACTCAAGATGGATCAAAGATCTAAATATAAGAGCCAAGACCATAAAGACCTTGGAAGACAATGTAGGGAAGCATCTACAGGACCTTGTAATAGGAATGGTTTCATGAACTTCACACCCAAAGCAGTGAAAGAAAAAATAGATAAATGGCATCTCCTTAAAATTAAAAACTTTTACACCTCAAAAGATGTTATCAAGAAAGTAAAAAGGCAGCCTACCCAATGGGAGAAAATATTTGGCAACCATATATCTGATAGGAGACTAATATCCAGTATATATAAAGAAATCCTACACCTCAAAAATATAAAGAGAACTACCCATTTTAAAAATGGGCAAGAGATTTGAGGGGACACTTCTTCAAAGAAGAAATACAAATGGCTAAAAAGCACATGAAAAGATGTTCAACATCACTAGCTATTAGGGAAATGCAAATCAAAGCTACAATGACATACCATCTTACACCCATTAGACTGGTGGCTATTAAAAAAATAGAGAACTATAAGTGTTGCAGAGGATGTGGAGGAATGGGAACCCTCATCCACTGCTGGTGGGAATGTAGAATGGTCCAAACTGTGGAGGACAGTTTGGCGGCTCCTCAAAAAACTAACTATAGAACTGCCATATGATCCAGTAATTCCACTACGGGGTATATACCCAGAAGGGTTGAAAGCAAAGACACAAACAGATATGCGCACACCAATGTTCATAGCGGCATTATTCACTATTTCCAAAAGTTGGAATCAACCCAAAGGCCCATCAACAGCTGAATGGATAAACAAAATGTGGTACATACATACGATGGAATATTACTCAGCTGTAAGAAGGAATATAGTGCTAACACACGGGATAACATGGATGTACCTTGAGGACTTTATGTTGAGTGAAACAAGCCAGGCATTGAAGGATGAACAGTATATGACTTCACTGATATGAATGAAGTAAATTGAGCAGACCCAGAGAGCTATTGTCTGGAAGATAGGTTTATAGGAAATAGAAAGGGAGAAGAAGATTGTGAGTCAACATCCATACGAACATAATCCATGGTAAGGTGAAAGTGTGTAGTTGCATATTGAAGGGATATGACAGAAGGGTAGTGATATTATTGGGTTGGGTGGTACAGGTGACAGGTGGGTAAATTGGGGAGGGTGGGTTGGAAGGTCCAGGGAATTGGGGGGAGGGTTGGGAGAGGAACCAGGTGAACACTGGGGATTTGTGGGTATGTGGTTGAAAGCACAAAGTTGGGGATGGTTTTATGGCAATATGATGAGGAAGGGTTACTGATTTAGGGTGTTGGATGAGGGGGGCATTTGGGACAGGGTACACTGGAGCAGGCTTCTAGGGAGAGTGTGAGTGACCATTTTGTCATAATGTGTTGTATCAGTGGGTGGAGACCCACATAATGAGTGGGAAGGAGTTGGACTCCCATGCTTGGGAGTACCTATTTTTTTCACAGATAGACAGGCAGAGTCTCTCGAGAGCATGGGCAGTTCCTAATAGGGGAGAATAAACCAGTGTGTCAAGACCTCGTGTTGTTGCATGTAACTATGAATCTTGTCATCCAAGGAGTGAAGCCAGGTGTTACTGTGGGCCTCAGGGGAGGGGGAGGGAGAAATAGAATAGATCGAACAGGGGGTATTTAGTGGGAATGGAAGTGTTCTACATGATCTTACAATGATGGACACAGGCCATGTTAAATAACATCAAAATTTATAAAAGTGTACGGTCTAAAATGTAAACCATAATGTGAAAAACCATTGACCATGTTTAGTAGCTATGTTTCACTATGTATGTATCAGTTACAACAAAGGTACCATCCACATATATAAAGGCATTAATATGGGAAGGACAAAAAGGGGAGGATGTTCGGTATATGAGAGTCCCCTGTATTCTGTATGTGACTTTACTGTGACCTAAAATTCCTTTAAAAACAAAGTGAAAAATAGTAAGACACTGGGGAATATATGGAAGAAAATGCCACTGTACAGACAGGACACCAGATATTACAGTGATGAAAGGCAAACTGTCAAAACTTTTTTTAAAAAATATTTTTCATTCTTTTTAAATATCCTAACCTTTTAATTTAATTCAATTTTTATTTTTTAAAATTTTTATGTATTATATTTCTTATATTTAAACTTATTATTATTATTTCATTTTCCTGTTAATTGTATTTGGCTATTTTAATGGCTTCATTTTTGAAGAAGCTTTGGATCACAGAAGGGTTACAACTGGGGCAGGGGAGGATCATTGGTGTGGGGAGTCAATGATGGGGGGGAAGTTCACCTGGACATACATATAAGGTATATAAAAATGTTCAGATGTTCACAGGGCATTGTCACAGTGGGTGGGGACTCACACAATAACTGAGAGAATATTGAATTCCCTTCCTGGAGAGCTCTGCCACGTTCTCTTTTTTTTTTTTTTTTGAGGTCCGGGAATCGAACCCGGGTCCCTCCATATGGGAGACGGACGCCCAACCAGTTGAGCCACATCCGACCCCCATTGCCACGTTCTCTAATGAAGCAGCTAACAGTCCCCCAAGTGCAGGGGCAATGACTAGTGAAGGAGGAAGATCCACTGATGTGCCCTTGATATTGACGACTATGCTTATGAGCCTTTGATATTGAAATTGAAACTTAGCCTATTGTTGTGAGGTGCCTAAGAGTTGCCTCCTGAGAGCCTCCTTGTTGCTCAAATGTGGTCTCTCTCTAAGCCAAACTCAGCATATAAATGCATTTCTTTCTCCCCAGCATGGGACATGACTCCTGGGGATGAGTCTCCCTGGCACCAAGGGATTACTACCAAGCACCAACTAGTAATGCAACTGGAAAAAGACCTTGAATAAAAGGGGCAAAAGGTAAAGACAAATGAGTTTATATGGCTAAGTGACTTCAAAGTGAGTCAGGAGGTCATCCTAGAGGTAATGCTTACACACATCTCAGCAGGATCTCATAGACTGCCAAAGTGGATACTACCCCAAATAGTGGGGCTCCTGAGGGCTCTGGAGACACCCAGGTCCTATGGTCAGGGCTGATAGGTCCGGAGTTTGGTGCCTTGCCAGTGGGCCCTACTTTGGGAGTTTGCACTCCTGAGAGTGACAGAGTTGGACTTCCCTACACATGACTCATTTGTCCCTTCTATTTAAACCTATACTTCGTGCTGGAGTTTGTAGGTATATGTCCAAGAGACATGAGTCTTTGATCTGTCCATGTGCCAGTTGGGCCTGGAACCTCGGCGGAGTTGCAACACCTACCCTACAGCTCATTGGACTCACCCAGGACAACTAACAAGGAGATGATGATGGACAACAACCATCCCAAGGAACAGAGAGAGTCTGCAACTACAAACAAGATAGTCCTACCCATCTTCCCCATGGTATATAAGTGCCCTCTCAATTAAAGGTGGAGTGGACATCACCATCCCAGAATCCTCAGGATTGGAGAAAGAACTGTGGACTAGAGTAGACTTACTGGTATTCTACTATAGACATATTGTGATTCTAGCAATGGAAGTAATTACAACATTGATGTGGAGCCAGTGGTCACTGAAGGCTCTGGGGGTAGTGAGAGGGAAAAGCAGTTGTTATACAGGGGCTTTTTTGGGACTTGGGAATCGTACTGAATGACACTGCAACGACAGATAGAGGCCATTTTATATCATCACATAACATGAAGAACTGTATGGGAGAAAGTGTAGACTACAATGTGAACTATGGTCCATGCTTAATGGCAAAGCCCCAGGATGCGTGTATTAATTGCAATGAATGTGCCACACTAATGAAGTATGTTTTATGTGGGAGGGTGTGGGAGGTGTGGGGAGTTGGGCATATTGGAATCCCTATGGTTTTTGTGTAACATTTATGTACTCTAAGTATCTTTTAAAAAATTAAAAAAAATTTTTAAGAAAAAATGTGTTCATCAATTGTGACAAATGTACCACACTAATGAAGGCTGTTGTTAATGTGGGAAAATGTGGGAGGGGGAGGGAGTGGGGCATATGGGAATCCCCTAAATTTTTAATGTAACATTTATGTAATCTAAAGCTTCTTTAAAATAAAAAAAATTAATTTAATAAAAAAAAAAGATTAGGAAAAAAAAGAAAAAATATAGGGGGATTCCCATATACCCCAGCCCCTCCCCCTCCCACACTTTTCCCCATTAACAATGTCTTTCATTAGTGTGGTGTATTTATTACAATTAATGAACACATATTGAAGCACTGTTACTATCCATGGACTACAGTTTACATTATAGTTTACACTCTGTCCCACACAGTTTTGTAGGTTATGACAAAATATATATTGGCCTGTATCCATCATTGAATGTCATGCAGAACAATTCCAATGTCCCCAAAATTCACAATGTTACACCTATTCTTCCCTCTCCCTCAGCTCAGAACCTCTGGTGACCACTGCCTTTATAGCAATGTTACAAGTTCTTTCATTGCTAGAATTATCAGTCTACTTTAGTCCATAGTTGCAATGCACCCTTATGTTTGTTCATTCTTCAATCTTGAGGATATGGGGATGGTGATATCCACTCCGTTTCTGATTGAGAGGGGGTTTAGATCCCATGGGGCAGATGGGTGGAACTGTCTTGCTTGTAGTTGTAGATATTTTGTTTTTTGATATGGGCATTGTCCATAATCATCCTTTTGTTAGTTGTTATGGGTGAGTCCAATGAACTGGAGAGTAATGTTGCAACTCTGCTGAGTTTCAGGGCTCAACTGGCATATGACAAGACCAAAGATTTAAGTCTCTGGGACATATATTTAACGAGTATAGTGCTAATTATAGGTTCAAATAAAAGAGGCAGACCTATGTGTAGGGAAATTATAAATGAGTCTAACTCTGTTACATTGGGGAACATATATTACAAGGTAAGGCCCCCTGACAGGGTGCCGAATTCCTGAGATTGTCTGCCCTGCTTGTAGTGTCTAGATGTCTCTAGAGCCCTCAGGAGCCCCCCAGCTTGAGGCACTGTTTACTGTGACAGTAAATGAGATCCTCCTGGGACATGCATACGTGTAACCTCTAGAATGACCTCCTGAATCACTTTGAAATTTCTTAAACTTAAAAACTCATTTGTGTTTAATATTTCCCCTTTTGGTCTAGATCTTTTTCCAAATGCATCGCTAGTTGGCACTTGGTAATTGTCCCTCAGTGGCAGGGAAGCTTATCCATGGGAGTCATGGGGGAAGGTAGTAAGCTTATATGCTTAGTTTGCCTTAGAGAGAGATGACATTTGAGCAACAGGAGGTTTCCAGGAGGTAACTCTTAGGCAAAATATAATACTAGCCTAATTTTCAAGTTCACAAGAACAAGGTTCATAAGTACAACCATCAATATCAAGGGCCTGGCATATTAGTCTGTCACCCTTTGCTAGGCACTGCCCATGTACTCTAGGGATTCTTGCTGCTCAATTAGAGAATGTAGCTGGACTTCCCAGGATGGGAATTCAATATTCTTTTGGTTATGTGTGGGTCTCCACCCACCAAGGCAACACCTCATGACCACTTGAACATATTCATATTCCATAGAGGCATGTCCCAGGTGCACCCCTCCCCACACATCCCCCCCTTACCGACACCCCATACCAGTGATCCTTTCCTGCCACAGTTGCGACTCTTCTGCAATCCAAAACCTCCCCAAAAACAAAGCCAAAAAATAAATAAGAGTAATAAAATAATAATAATAATAACAAATAAAATATAGAAATTTAAAAGAAGTTTTCATTGTGTCTTGCATCACTGTAATATATGTTATCTTTTATGTACAGTTACAATTTCTTCTGTATGTTCCCCTAGTGCCTTATTTATTTATTTATTTATTTTTGCTTTATTTTCAAAGAAGCTTTAGGTTACAGAAAAGTCACAGAAAATATAGAAGATTCCCACATACCCCACCCCCTTCCCCTCTCATATTTTCCTCTATTAATAACATCTGACACAAGTCTGGTACATTTGTTACAATTGATGAACAAATATTGAATCATACTAACCATGGTCAAGTGTTTACATTATGGTTTACATTTTGCACCATACTCTTTTATAGGTTTTGACAAAATTTGTAATGGCCTGTGTATTAATCAGCCAAAGGGCTGCTGATGCAAAGCACCAGAAATCTGTTGGATTTTCTAAAGGGTGTTTATTTGGGTAGAAGGTTACAGTCACAAGGCCATAAAGTGTAACTTACTTCCAAAGTCTGTTGCCACGTGTTTGAGCAGGATGGCTGCCTGTCTCTGTATGTGTTCAGCCTGCCTCTTCCTCGTAAGTCTCTGTGGTCCCAGCTCCTTTCATTTTCAGCTGTAGGTTAGCGTAAGGCTGGTTTCTCTCCCTGGGGCTCGTTTCTCTCTGGGCTCACCTGCTGTGCTCTCTCCACAAGGCTAGGCTGTAAACTATCAGGCGAATGGCTCGTCTCTCTTCCTGGGGCTTCTGCCCTGTCTAATGGAGCCATCTCTCTTTTCTCATGTATTTGCTTCTCTGTGGGTTTACTTCCCAAGGCTCCAGCATAAAAAACTCCAATCTCTCCCATGCCATGTGTTTTCTCTGTGAGTCAATGTCCTCCTGACATGGCCAAATCAAAACTCCAATCTTAATTTAATCAAATAAAAGTGAAACCTCTGAATCTAATACAATCTAATATGCCCAGAGGAATAGACAAGTTTACAAACATAATCCAATATCTATTTTCAGAATTCATAAATAGTATCAAACTGCTACAGCCGTATCCAACATTGCAAGATCATACAGAACAATTCCAAAGCCCTAAAAATGCCCTAGGTACCATCTATTCTATTCTTCCCTTCCCTTCCATGTGTTGGGTTTTAAGATCAACTTCTTTACCAGTAAGTAATATTTAATTTTACAGACTGTGGCAGTTTGAGATTACTTATGAACCCCCAAAAAGAGAAGGCTTGTGTTTGTAAACTGGTCTGTTCCTCTGGAGTGTGATACCCTTTGTTTTATTAAATTCAAAAGTTTTATGTTTACTTGATTAAATCAATTTAGGGCTTTTGATTTGACCACGTCAAGAGAGTGTGACTCAGGGTTGAGTCCCCACCCCCTTGGTGGGCTGATATAAACAGACACTCACTCAAGAAGACACATGGAAGAGAGAGAGCTCCATAGATGCCAGAGGAGAAAGCTTAAACAGCTAAACCCTGGGGACAGATGAGCCATTCACCTGATAGTTTGCAGCTGACAAGAACAGAACAGCTGAGCAGCTGATAAGGCCTGGAAAGAAACAAGCCCTGTGCCAGACTGATACAGGAAGCCCTGAGAGACAAGCCCTATGCCAGCCTACAGCTGAGATCAGAAGAAGCTGGGCCCATGGAGCCTTAAGAGGAAGAAGGAAGGTGAGACCATGCAAAGATCATCCACCATCTTGCTTCCACATGCAGCAAATGACTTTGGTGAGAAAGCAACCTTGAGTTGGACTCTTTAGGGCCTTGTACCTGTAATATTTTACCCCAAATAAATACCCTTTATAAAAACCAACAGACTTCTTGTATTTTTCATCAGCACCCCTTTGGCTGACTAATCAGAGACTTTAGTACTTACAAGAAGATAGGCTTTGAGTCACTGAATTGTTAACTATGTTCTGTTGCCTATCACATTGTTCATGAGTTATAATACCTCACCTTTTGAGTTATAATACATCACTTAGAAATCAAAAATACAATTTCTAGGTGGTCACAAAATTGCCCTGAAGGAATTAAGTAAAGAATAATTTTATCTGATGCTCCCCCTATTATGCTTCTTTGATTTTATGATGTTGTTCTATAGACTATCTTCAGTCACTAAAAGCCAGAGTGCAATGGGAAAAACAAAACTAAGGAAGAACATAAGTTCCCTCCCCCTGTCCCCCCAGCCCCAGGGTTAGCTGTGTAATCTTGTCATAGAAAAGAACAGCCACTAAACCATTCTCAATGTCAAAGTACATGTTATAGATCTCTGAATTCCTAGCCCAACTCCTTATTCATAGTAGGTACACAATAAATTTTCATGATAATGACTTGTAAAGTGGAGTAGTGACCTTTTTGCCAGTTGTTGACAGGACCATAGTAGACAATGATTGGAGCTACCTTGAAAAGTGTAAAATATTATTCAAATGTTATATAGTAGCAATATTAGAACAGTCAAATTCTGTTGTGTATATGAATTGAGGGCTTACTCTGTGCCAAGTACTAGCTAGGTATTTTTGATCTAATTTATCCTCAGAGTTATTTATCTTAGGTATTTACTGGAACAAAGCATGGTTATATATATCAATATTATCCCTATTTTACAGATGAGGAAAATGAGACTCAGAAAGGTTAGATAACAAGACCAAGGTTACACAGTAGGGAAGTCAAGTTTAGGATCCAGATCAGATGGACTTTTTAAAACCTATCTGTGGGAAGTGGATATAGCTCAAGCAGTTGGGCGCACATCTACCACATGGGAGATCCTGGATTCAGTTCCTGGTGTCTCCTAAAGAAGATGAGCAAGACAATGAGCTGATACGACGGGATGGTACAGTGAGCTGACTCAACGAGATGACACAATGAGGAGACACAATGAGAGACACAACAAGCAGGGAGCAGAGGTGGCTCAAGCAATTGGGCACCTCCCTCCCACATGGGAGGTCCCAGATTCAGTTCCCCATGCCTCCTTAAAAAAGAAGACTAGCAGACAGAGAAAGTGCATAACGAACAGACACAGAGAGGAGACAGCAAGCACAAACAACAAGGGGTGGGGGAGAAATAAATAAATTAAATAAATCTTAAAAATATATAGTTAAAAAAAGAAAACAAAAAACCAATCTGTGTCTGAATGAGTATGAGGAAGTTGAAATGTGAAGAGAGTGGAGAGCATGCAAGGGAGGTCTGCAAAAAGAAACACTAAGAAAATGAAAGAAGATCAAGGAAAACTTTTTTCCTCCAACGCTTCCACTCTTATCATTCTTGCCCCATAGCTAATATACCAGCTAAAAGCTGCTGAAAGTGTATTTCTGAAGGTTTTAGTGACCAGGGAACATGGCTATCTCAAGGTGGAGGATTGTTGTTAGTGACCCTTCCAAAGAATTACAGTATTTATTTAAATACAGTACTAGAATGAGAGAGGAAGAATAGTGTCATGGCTAAGCGCGTAGGCTCTGATGTCAGGCTGCCTAGACATGTGGCTTTGATGAGTTATTTTGCCTTTCTAAGACACATATTTTTCACCTTTAAAAAGGGACAATGATAGTACTTACCTCATCGAGTTTCTTTGAAAACAATGAGAAAGCATTTAAAAGATGTTTAGCACAGTGCATAGCACATGGTAAACACTCAATGAATGTTAGCCTACGTTGTATTATGAATGGCCATGTTTCTCAGGGCCATGTTGTTTATTGCCTCCACTTTCCACAAGGTGGCAGGTTGACTTCAAAGTGGACCCCATGGGTTTATGTCCCAATGACAAAACCTACTTAACTAGTCCAAATATGTACAAGACATCATCATTGCATTTTATATAGAATATTTGTCATGGTCCAGGCATCTTATAGTTACTGTAAAATCCTATTTAATGGAATATACAGATCATTTAATTTAATCCTCTTATTTCTCAGCATTCCCAGGACCAGCTGCATTTGCATGAAATGTATATTAACTCTGCCATGGATCACAGCTTAAGTGGGTGCATTCAAATCATGTCATTGAACACTAAATTTAGTCCCTCAACACTGTGAAAGAGGAGAAAATTAGTAAGTTGGAAAGTCCTGGGCTCTGTGAACTGCAAAAGGCATGAAATTTGAACACCATGATTTAGAGTGATAGGATGTTTATAAATTAGGAGCTGCAGATATGAAGACATTAATTGGGGGATTATCTGGCCTAATGGTAAGGAAGAATTGAAAGAAATTTTTAAAAAAGTAAAACTCAGACTTTATTCCTGTGTGTCCTCTCCCTTTTCCATTTCTCCAATCTTATGGCCTATTGATTACCTTCAATTTCTACTATTCTACATTGTTTTTATTTTATTTTATTTTTTTTAAAGATTTTTTATTTATTTATTCATTTATCCCCCCCTTGCTGCTTGTGCTCGCTGGGTCAGCTAACCACGCCGTGCGGGCGGGCTTGCCTTCACCGAACCCGGGGCCTCCCATATGGTAAACGGGAGCCCTACTGATTGAGCCACAGCCGCTTCCCTCTACATTGTCTTTAAAGCATTGCTTTTGGCATGGAACAAACTGGGTTCAAACCCTGGCTCCAGTACTTATTATGGCAGTGTAAGTAGCAGTAAGTATTTGCTAAATACTTAACCTCTTTATCCCTCAATTCTTCAGCTATAATAACAGTACCTACCTTAAAGAGATATGGTGAGGATTAAATGAAATAAAGCATGGGAAGAGTTTAACTCAGTAAAAATTAGTTACTAGTAATTGCATTGCCAGGCCGGGAGAATAGCAGATTTGCAGACTAAATAGCAGATTTGTAGACTAGATAAATGAGTTATTTTAGTATTGCCCAGTGATGGTAATATAAAGACTGGCCTTGGAAGTCTTCAAGGAAAACACTTAGTGAAATCAGTGTTAAGTTGTTAAATGTATCCTCCAAGGATGGAAGTGTGAGCCATCAGTGGTTAAGTATACAGTATCTGAAGACAGACTCACAAGGTTTATTTCCTGCCCATAAGTTAATTGTGTGACATGTGAGTGAACAAGTTCTATAACCTTTCAGTGCCTTAGTTTCTTTATATTTAAAGCCAGGATGGCAATAGCATTTATCTTTCAGAGTAGGTGTGAAGTTTCAGGAAGTCAGTTTAGGTCAGGGGTTCTTAACCTTTTTTTTCCATGGACCCCTTTGCCCACCAGGTGAAAACCACAGACCCCTTACAAAGTCCACACTATACTGTGTATTATTTAATAAATATATCACACCCACACTAACACATCCCCACAAGAATGTTTTTTTTTTGAGTTTTCATTTCAAGCTCATGGACCCCCTGAAATCTTTCCATGGAGCCCTGGTTAAGAACCCCTGTAGGTAAAACATTTGGCACAGGCCCTGGCACCTTGTAAGTGTTCATTAAATGCTAGCTGTTATTCTGCAGCTCTGTTTGGAAGATGTACAATTACTTATACTCAATTCACTTGGGGGATTTTTGGATGCTTTAAAGCTAACTCTCTTAGTTTATAATTAGGAAAGAAGATAAAACAGACTTCTTGGCAGTTTCCTATCTATGAAACCTTGTGTTTTATGAACCATGGAAAGTACCGCAAATTTCTTCTCAACCCTACTCCAGCAAACTGACAAACTCAGATCTCTCCCACCCACTCTCTATACAGTTCCCATAGGACTGTGAGAGTCAAACAAGTATTGGTTGCTTTGTGCTTAAATTGTTTTACTGGTGCTGTATTTCTTCCAGTTACAACAACACAGCTTTGTTTCAGTTTTATTCGTCAGGGTCAGCCCTGCTCTGAGACCAGAGTTTGCCTCTTTCTATGGATTTTACAAAGTCAAAAATGGGAGAGAGCTTCTCTGGGCAATTGCAGTCACTTTTGGCCTGCATGGACTAGACTGTTGGGTACACCTGTGGCTCCATGCCCACCCCTAACAAGGTAGGAGGAGGGATAATACTTCCACAGCCTCTCTGGGCAGCTGCAGGTGCTTCAGCCTGCATGGATTAGTTATTGGGTATACCAGTGGCTCCATACCCACCCCTGACAGGGCAGGAGGAAGGACAATACTCCCTCAGCCTCTCCAGGCAACTGTACTTGCTTTTGGCCTGAATGAACAAGATCGTTGTGTACACCTCCTACTCCATCCCTGCCCCTGGAAGGGGAAGAGTGGGGCTGGTGCTTTGTCAGTCCATCTGGGCAACTGCAGTCAGTTTTGACCAGCACAAATTAGTTTACTGCCCACACTGCAGCTCCATCCCTGCCTCCGACAGGGGAGGAAAGGGCATGGAGCTTCATCAGTCTCTCTGGGAAACTACAGATGTCATTACCTGCACAGCATGGATTATTACACAGTCTGTGGCTGTATCCCCACCCTTGGCAGGGGAGAGAGATGGGAGAAACTTCATCAGATCCTGGGGCAACTTAGGTAGCTTTAGCCTCCATGGCTTACAGTACCAACCACGTCCTTGGTTCCTACTCCATACCCAGCAAGGTAGAAAGAGCAAGAAACAGATAAAAAAGAGCTAAAAAATTCAAATTTGCTGAACACGAGCCATTAGAAAGTTCCAAAATAAATTGAACCAATTATCAAAGAGAGGCTGTAGCACAAAGCCAATCAAATAGAAAGCCCTAGACTAAAGAGAGAAACTGAGCCCAGAATAAATATAAGTAAATCTGATACTGAGATACCAACAAAAAATTACAAGCCATACCAAGAAACAGGAAGATATGGCCCAGTCAAAGGATATATTTAAGATATGGAAAGATAAAAGCTACCAGCCAAGAATCTTACATCCGGCAAGACTGACTTTAAAAAATGAGGGCAAGTTCAGAATATTCACAGATAAGCAGAAACCGAGATAGTTTTAGCCAAGAGAATAGCTTTGCAGGAAGTACTAAAGGGAGTGTTACAGCCTAAAAAGAAAAAAACAGGAGAAAGAGGCTTGGAAGAGAGTCTAGACATGAAGATTATATTGTAAAAGTAACTAAAAGTGTCAAAAGAGTGGTGAAAATAAGCTATAACAGATAAAACCCAAGGTTAAAATGGGTGAAATAAGAACTGCCTTTACAGTAATAACATTGAATGTTAAAGGATTAAGCTCTCTAATCAAAACTGGTAGAATGGATAAGAAAATATGAGCCATCTATATGCTGTCTACAAGACACTCATCTTAGACCCAAGGATACAAATAGATAGAAAGGGAAAGGCTGGAAAAAATATTCCACACATGCAGTAACAACAACAACAAAAAAGCTGAAGTAGCTATACTTATATCAGATGAAATAAACTTTAAAAGCAGAACCATTATTAAAGACAAGGAAGGACATTACATATTAATAAAAATGGAATTCACCAGGAAGAAATAAATATATATGCACCTAACCAGGGTGCTGCAAAACAAAAAACAAAAAACAAACAAACAAAAACATGAGGCAAACACTGGAAAATGTGAATATTCTCATTGCCCTGATTTTGTGATAATCAGGGTAGGCTAAACATTTGCTATATTAGAAACCATGCATGTGTCCCCAGACCTAGTTTTTCTCCCTAGGTCTGGTTTCTAGAATGCTGGTGATAAACTAAGCCTGATTTATTATATGACCATCCTGTATGGGAAAAAACTGTAACTTTGGGTATCTTTGGTCAACCTTAAGAGACATAGCAGGGGAATGGATGTGGCTCAGGTGGTTGGGCGTCCGTCTCCCATATGGAGGGACCTGAGTTTGACCCCTGGGACCTCCCGGTAAAAATGAAAAAAAGAAAAATACAGGCTCATGAGCCACCAGGTCCTGTGTGCGGGTGTGCCGCCAAGCCCCATGAGCAGGTGAGCTGCCAGGCCCTGTAGGCCACGCAGCAAGATGGTGACGTAACAGGAGAGTGACACAAGGGAGAGCCAAGATAAGATGCACAGAAAAACCAAGAACTAAGGTGGTGCAGGCAGTAGTAGGACGCCTCTCTCCCAAATCAGAGGCTCCGACAATTGAATCCCAGTGAAGACAGGAGGAGAAGGATGAGGAGAGGGCAGGAAATGGACACAGAGAGTTGTCCAGCGAATGGACACAGAAACAGCAAAAATGGAGGAGGGGGGTAAAAATGGATAAAAGTAAATAAATAATAAATAAATCCTTTAAAAAATGTATAGGGAAGGAAGATTTGGACTATAGTTAGTAGTAACACTTTGACGATGTACTTTTTTTTTTCTTTTTGTTTTATTTGTTGTTTCATTTTCTTTATTTGTTTTTATTGTTTTACAATGTACTTTCATGATTTGTTAACAAATGTTTCACAACAATGCAGGTGTTTGTGGGGGGGGTGATGTGTGGGAGCCCTGTATGATATTATGCATGTTTGTTTTGTAAGATCATGATGTTTACTGAACATTTATAGTTTATGTAAGTTCATGTATGAATTATATACTTCAATAAATTGTTTTAAAAGAAAAAAACAATACTGGAAAAACTGGAGGGAGAAATAGATGTCTCTACAATAATAGTTGGAGATTTCAATACACCATTCTCAGCACTAGATAGAACACCTGGGCAGAGGATCATTAAAAATATAGAGAGCTTGAATAATATGATAAATTAACTAGACCTAACAGACCCATACAGAACATTGCACCCCAAAACAGCAGAGTATACATACTTCTCAGGTGCGCATGGATCATTCTCCTGGATAGATCATATCTTGGGTCGCAAAACAGATCTCAATAAATTTTAAAAGATCATAATTATACAAAGCACTTCCTCTGGTCATAATGGAATAAAGCTGGAAATCAACAAAAGACAGAAAAAATGGAAAATTCACAAATATATGGATTTTAAACAAAACACTTATATAATCAGTGGATCAAAGAGGAAATTGCAAGAGAAATCAGTAAATATCTCATGACAAATGAAAATAAGATCACAACAAATCAAAACCTGTGCAATGCAGTGAAGGCAGTGTTGAGAGGGAAATTTATAGCCCTCAGTGCTTACATTAAAAAAGATGAAAGAGCTAAAATCAATGACCTAACCACACAACTGTAAAAACTAGAAAAAGAATAGCAAACTATTCTCAAAGCAAGCAGAAGGAACAAAATAACAAAGATCAGAGCAGAAATAAATGAAATTGAGAAGAATAGAGAGAATTAACAAAATCAAAAGATGGTTCTTTGAGAAGATCAACAAAACTGGCAAACCTTTAGCTAGACTGACAAAGAAGAAAAGAGAGAAGCTGCAAATAAATAAAATCAGAATTGAGAGCGGGCACATTACCACTGATCCCACAGAAATAAGAGAGATCGTAATAGGATACTATGCATGCCAACAAACTAGACAACATAGGTGAAATGGACAAATTCATAGGACATACAAACAACCTACACTGACCCTAGAGGACATAGAAGACCTCAACAAACTAATCATAGGTAAAGAGACTGAAACAATGATAAAAAAATTCCCCAAAATGAAAAGCCCTGGACCAGGTGGCTTCACAGGTGAATTCTACCAAGCATTCAAAGGATGCTTGCCAGTCTTACTCAAACTCTTCCAAGTAATTGAACAGGAAGGAATGCTACCAAACTCATCCTATGAAGGAAGCCAACATGACCCTAATAAGAACACCAGATAAAGATATTATGAAAAAAGAAAATTACAGACTCATTTCCCTAATGAATATAGATGCAAAAATCCTCAACAAAATACTCACTAATCGAATAAAACACAGCAGAACTATTCATCATGATCAAGTAGGTTTTATCCCAGGCATGCAAGGGTGGTTCAACACAAGAAAATTAATCACTGTAATATGTCACATTAATAAATTGAAGAAGAAAAACCACATGATCATCTCATTTGATGCAGAAGGCCTTTGACAAAATCCAGCATCATTTCTTGATAAAAAACACTCTGAGAGATAGGAATTGAAGGAAACTTTCTTTCTCAATATGATAAAGGGCATACATGAAAAACCCACAGCTAACATTGTACTCAATGGTGAAAGACTGAAACTTTGCTGTTGAGATTGGGAACAAGACAAGGATACCCACTGGCACCACTGTTGTTCAGTATAGTGCTAGAGATTCTACCTGGAACAATCAGGCAAGAAAAAGAAGTAAAAGGCGTCCAAATTGGAAAAGAAAAAGTAAAATTTTTGCTCTTGGTAGATGATATGATCCTATACCTAGAAAGTCCTGAAATATCTACAACAAACCTACTAGAGTTAATAAATGAGTTCAGCAGAGTGGCAGATACAAGATTAATAGGCAAAAATCAAGTGTTTCTATACAATAGTAATGAGCCATCTGAGGAGGAAATCAGGAAAGAATTCCATTTACAATAGCAACTAAACCAATCAAATATTTAGGAATAAACTTAATCAAGTATGTAAAGGATCTATATTCAGAAAATGACAATGCATTGCTAAAAGAAATCAAAGATGACCTGAATAAATGGAAGTACATTCCATGCTCATGGATTGGAAGACTAAATATTGTTACAATGTCAATTCTACCCAAATTGATTTACAGATTCAATGCAATCCCAATTTTTAAAATTCCAACAGCCTTTTTTTTTTTTTAAATGGAAAAGCAAATTATCAAATTTATTTGGAAGGATTAGTGGCACTGAATAGCCAGAAATATCATAAAAAGGAAGAACAAAGTTGGAGGATCCACAGCTCTGGACTTTAAATCATATTACCTAGCTACAGTGCTAAAAGTAGCATGGTACTGGCATAAAGATAGACATATAGACCAATGGAACTGAATTGATAGTTCCGAAACAGTCCCTCACATCTATGGTCAAGTGATTTTTTTACAAGGCTGTCAAATCCACCCACCTAGGTCAGAACAGCCTATTCAAACATAGGTGCTAAGAAAACTGGATAGCCAGTTTTCTTTCTAAAAGAAAGGAAAGAAAGGAAAGAAAGGAAAGAAAGGAAAGAAAGGAAGGAA
>JAKSZT010054466.1:3785118-3797721 GCA_026826555.1 Tolypeutes matacus | reverse complement strand
ACAAAAATGAACTAAAAATGGATCAAAGACCTAAATATAAAAGCTAGAACCATAAAACTTCTAGAAGAAAATGTAGACATATGCCTTCAAGACCTGGTGGTAGATGTTGGTTTCTTAAACTTTACACCGAAAGCATGAGCAACAAAAGAAAAAATGGATAAACGGGAGTTCCTCAAACTTAAATACTTTTATGTTTCAAAGGACTTTGTCCAGAAGGTGACAGGCAGCCTACTCAAAGGGGAAAAATCTTTAGAAACCACATATCCAATGAGGGTTTTATTTCCATGTTATATAAAGAGATCATACAACTCAACAATGAAAGGGCAAGTAATCGAGTTAAAAAATGGGCAAAACACTTAAATAGACATTTTTCTAGAGAGGAAATACAAATGGCAAAAAAGCACATGAAAAAATGTTCAGTATCTCTGGCTATTAGGGAAATGCAAATCAAAACTACAGTGAAGTATCATTTCACACCTCAGAATAGCCATTATTTAAAAAAAACAGAAAACTACAAGTTCTGGAGAGAATGTGGAGAAATAAGAACACTCCTTCATTGTTGTGGGAATGTAGAATGGTGAAGCTTCTATGGAAGACATTTTGGCGGTTCCTCAGGAAGCTAAATATTGAACTGCCGTATGACCTGGCAATCTCTCTTTTAGTAATATATCTAGAAAAATGAAAACAGGGATGCAAACAGACATTTGAGATAAACAAAATGTGATATATACATACAACGGAAGAAAAAAAATGAAACTGGGACACATATGACAACATGGATGAAACTTGAGGACATTATACTAAGAGAAATAAGTCAGTCACAGAAGGACAAATATTGTATAGTCTCACTAATGTGAACTAAATACAAAGAATAAACACATGGAGTTAAAACCTAGGGTACAGGTTATAGGAGACAGGATGAGGGCTGAGAAGGAGTACTAATGATTAATGTATGTAAAATTTTAAATTAGCTTGACTGTGAAAGTGTGGAAATTGATAGAGATGATGGTAACACATTATAGTGAGTCTAGCCAACACAGCTGGCTTTTAAATGGAATTGTGAAGTGGGTAGTCTAGGGATGTAAATGTCAATTGAAAGAAAGCTAGAGAATAATCTAGGGACTGAATAACATAGCAAACCTGGTGGTGGATGAGTACTGTGGTTAATAGTACAAATACAAGAATGTTCTTCTATTAATTAGAACAAATAGATGTCACTATTTCAAGGTGGTAAGCATATGGTGAGGCATAGGAAAATTAGTTAATGTAATTTATGGACTTTAGTTAACAACGATATTGTATATTCTTGCATTAATGTCAAAGAAGTTACTATATCAATGCTAAGGGTCAATAGTAGAGGGTTATGGGATTTTTTTCTTTTGGGCTAAGGAAAATGTTCAAAAATTTACCGAGGTGATGACTGCCCAACTCTGTGATGAAAGTGAGAGCCACTAATTGTACACTTTGGATGGATTGTGCAAGGCACGGGACTGAATACCACCGTGAACCATGTGGTGGAAGATAGACTGTGGTTAACAGCACAAATATAAGAGTGTTCTCTCTTGAACTGTAACCAATGTACAATACTAATACATGGTGTTAATAATAGGGAGGTATATGGAAAAAGCATACCAAATGTAAACTATAGATTATAGTTAGAAGTGATTTTGGTGGTACTCTTTCATAATCTGTAAAAAATGTTCCACAACGAAGCAAGGTGTTGGTGGAGGGGTGATGTATGGGAATTCTACATGTTATGCATGATTGTTTTGTAAGCTCATAACTTCTCTAATAAATATATATATATATATATTTTAGTGTGGGAGAAAGGAGAATTTCAAATAAGAGGATTACAGTGTAGGAGTAGCATTAAATAGCTGCTGCAATAAGCTGTGAAAAGAAATCTCAAACCCCTAACCCCCCCAAAATACCCAAAACAACCTCATTCACCAGTCTTTGTTTTAAAACACAGAGAAATCAGGTCGTCAAAACCTAGATGTGTCCTCATTTGGCACAAGCTTTATGGAACTGAATGTGGCAATAAATAATGGTCCAGGGTGATATGCAGAGCCCAGTGCCTGCCTGAAGCTATGGACTTGCTACAACTTTATACAACATCTACCATCAGTCAATGGAGAATTTTTAAAGGGTCATAAAGATATAATCAGTTCCTACACAAAGGAGCCACAATGGGGTGGAGAGTGGGGAAGAGCAAAGCTCCCAGAAATGGGAAATTGGTAGAATGAGCCCAAATTCACACTTCCATGTTAGAGAACTGCAGCAAGCCAGAACATAATTGGCCTATACTGGTGCTCCTGACCATACCCCTAATATGGAATCTAGAGATTTCCAATGCAGAAAATTTAAATGTTTGTTTTGTTATGTTCAAAGTTGGAGAGCCCAACCCCAATTCTCCAAGAAAAACCCAGATCATGTGCTGCATAGTCTCTTTAAATAGATGTTAACTGACTTCATGATGAAAAATGTTTTACTTGGTGCTACCAGACACATCAAACTCCTTTAGTCCTTTATTCCTTCAACATTTATTGAATGCTAACTGTGGTCCAGAAACTGTGCCATGTGCTGACCTGATGAATAAAACTACACATTCCTTGCCCTCAAGGATTTGATAGCCTGGAGAATGAAGAAGGAAGAGGAAAGGCAGATATCTGGGTAAATAGGGAGGTCAGCTGTTTGACCTCAGAAGAGATTCCCATACAGTCATTCCTGGCTTGCTGAGTTGTTGTGCAGAGTTAAAAGAAAAGATATTTGAAAGCCTGCTGATTATTAGGTGCTCAGTTAAAGACTATTAAAATCTTTAAAGTAGTAAAGAGTCTGTAGCCAGCCCAGTTTAGGTACAAATCCCAGATCTAAATTTAATAAGTGTGTGATCATGGACAAATTATTTAAATTCTTTGTACTTCAGTTTCCTTATCAATGAAATCTGAATAATAGTAATATTTAAACCAACCACCTAGTAATACAAAGATTAAGGGTATTGATGCATATAAATACTTAGAAAGGCCCAGCACCTAGTAGGCTCTATGTAAGTGCTACTTATTATTAACTATAGAAAAAAATGGCATATGAATTGTAACAATGCTTTTAAAAAATGCTATGGACCACTATGCAGCATTAAATTTATATATATATCTACATATATACACATACACATACATGCATACACACATACACGAGAGAGATCATTATATTTTGCTAAATGGAATAAAGCATGTTGCTAAAAAGTGGGAAAAAGAAAACAGAAAGACTCGAAGAATATACATGACAATGGTAACTTTTTCTCTGGGTGGTGTTATTGTAGGTAACTCATTTTCTTCTTTTTTCTAAGTTGTATTTTCTAAATATTTAGAACATTTTATATGAAATATAAGAAAATTTGGTTATTGAAAGGCTCCTGGAGCCCAAATGAAGGATTCACTGGGAATGTAATCTTTGAGCTAGATTTTAAAGGAATTGACTGGTCAGGGGTCTGAAGACCTAAGAATTGGTATGAAGATACGAATGAGCTCCCAAGAACTGTCTTGATTATAAATTATTTGATTATAATATAATATCACTGGGCACTGAGTATCAGAGTCCAGGAGCCCATCCTTAATTTTCACTTGTTTTCCCCTTATTTCTGGGCTATCTGGTGGGCAGTTAGATTTGACCATCTCTCTCTGTCTCTCTCTCTGTCTGTCTCTCTCTCTCTGATTTCAAAAATTTTATGATGGATGCTCTGCTGTCTGTTGTGGATAGCAAGAGACCAGGTTAAGTCTTCTTTGTGACATACCCCAGAGAATATAGAATAGATGCTAATTATATTGCCCGTTTTCCAAATACTGACAGGTAATAAGACAGCCATGGAGGACTCCCTATCCTAGATTAGAGCTATTGCAAGATCCATCCTGTGTACACTTGAAGCAGATTCTTTCCTAGGAGGTGGGTGGTATAGAACAACATTCATATGGGAATGGTCTGACTTTTCCAGCTCCTACTCTACCTTATCTTAATCTTCAAGATGCTAAGGAGCTACTGGATAAGATGTGCTGGAGGCAGGGCCAACAAGTCCAGGGCCCCTAACAGTTATTTTTGATCCCCTCCGCTTGGCCAACCGGCACCTTAGTCTTCTATCACCGGAAGGCTAAATTAGACAGTACTGGCTGGAAAATGTATCCAAGTTTTCCAAACATGTTTCTGGAGAGAAGATACTGTGGCAAGGAGAAAAGCTGCTTTCTTTGTTTTTCTACTTCTTGTCTCTTTCCAAGCACTCTACTTTAATTTCTAGCTAACTTCAACAATGTTGGCAAGACAAAAAGAAGTCTTTCCACTGTTTAGTCCACTTTTAATTATTTCAATATGGGGACACTCCCTGGCCACCAGGTAACAAACTGTCCCTTCTTGGTTTTCTCCTTGCTTTTTTTTGTCTGGGTATTGAGTATACAGTTTGTCTGGGCCAGGTCCTGCCAGAAACTTCTTGGGAGGTTTGAAGTTTCCCAGAATTCAGAATCTACCCAGAGAAAGCCCCTGTGGGGAAACTCACAGATCTCTCTGGTACACCTCTGGGGAAATTATAGTTGCTCTGCAATACTGGGTTGCTCTTGGCTTTCTCGGTGTGACTGTCCTGTCTTCTTGCTTCAGGACATAGAATCTCCTTTGACCTTCCCTTTCTAGGTATAAAGAAAAGACACTAGGCTCTGGAGCCACAAAATGTAGGTTCTAATATCCCCCACTTGCCATATGACTTTGGGCAATTTAATTGGCCTTGTTGATCCATCATTTTCTGCTTATTTATAAGATGTGAATAATAATTTTATCCAACCCATAGTGCCAGGAAACCTCCAAAACGGGAGTGCTTAGTTCTATATGGAACACATTAAATTAAAAAAAAAACAAAAAAACTAAATGAGATAACCAGAATAAAGCACCTAGCACATTATGTGAAATATATTAATAATTGGATATTATTTACAGGGTCCCCAATTTCCTGTTCTCTTTTGCTATCCCAAGAACATACATATAGACCCTTTTTTTTTGTTTCAAAAGTTTTGCTAATAATGGAGAAACTGACAGAGAACTGCAAATTCTGTATAACCACCATGGGGAATTTCCACAGCTTAACAAACTGTATTTCATTCTTGACTCCCTCACACAGAGGGAAAATTCAGCTTCCCTTGGGTTCTGGCTTTAAAACCTCACATTCTCTTCTCAGCAAATAGACCTGAATACCTAGTCATTGTTGACTTGTGTCCTTTCAGATGTCCTTCTATTTTAATAATAACAGTAACCATTTCTTAACACTGTGAGCAGTTTATGTGTTATTTGCTTTTAACCTTACAACTCCATGTGGCTGTAGCATAATCCCCTTATACTAATTAGGAAACTGAGGCTTGGAAAGGTTTATCACCACTGTGGCAGACTGAATTATATATACATAATATATTTAACCCAACATGTTCTTAATCTTAATCCCATGGATTGAATCTATTGTAAATAGATTCTTTTGAAGATGTTCTTTTTAGTTAAGGTGTGGTCCCTTCTATTACTGAAGGCTTTGTGAAGAGAAAGCTATGGGGAAAAGCAAGAAGCTGGAAGGCAGTGGAACTTGGAAGACAAAGGAGAAGACATGCATTACCATACACCAGAAAAGCTGAGGACCCAAGGATCACTGGTAGCTACCCCCCAAACATCACAGTTTTCAGGGAGAACACATTATCTTGTTGACACCTCAATTTTGGACTTCTCCTGGCCTCAAAACCATGAGTCAATACATTCTCATTGTTTAAGCCAATCTATTTTGTGGTATTTGTGATTGCATCAAGGAAACTAAGAAAACCTCCCTGGATCAATTTAATAATGCTGGAGCCACAATAGAAACTTGATATCTGTTTCTCCAAAAACCCATGCTCTTGACTGTATTGCACCTTGGTACAATAGTTGCAAAGATTTTTATTTTAGAAGGAGCATTAGTCAGAATTCTCTAGGGAAACAGAACCAACAGGAGATATCTATAAATATTATGAGATTTTTATAAAAATCATCTCACCTGATTCTGGGGGTGCATGAGTCCAAATTTCATAGGGCAGGCTACAAGCTGGGAACTCTGATAAAAGTTTTTGATGGATTCCCCAGGAGATGGAAACTTTCTCTTCTGACTGTGGAAACCATCATTTCTCCTTTTAAAGCCTTCAACTAATTGGATGAGACATCTCTTATTGTTGAAGGCAATCTCCTCAGTTGATTCTAGATGTAATCAGCTATAGATGCAGTCAGTTTACTGATGACTTAAGTCCATGAAATGCCCTCACAATAACAATCAGGCCAGTGTTTGCTTAACCAAACAACTAGATACCACCACCTGGCCAAGTTGACACATGAAGTTAACCATCCCAGAAGGCCATTTTCCAAAGGGGGAGGGTGGGATCATGGGCACTTGGTGTCTCATGAACCCTCTGGCTTCACACTCCAGGCAGTTTCACGAAGCACCACTGGCATCTGTACTGAAGCCGGATAAGTCTCTCAGAAGTTTATGTATTTTAAAACCACCTAGCATAGGACTGAAGCTACCTTGATTAAGAAAAACAGTGATGATTTCTTTATCTCTAAGAGATTGGCCAAGAGGGTCCCAGATAAAAGAAGTTAAAAGTTGAATGCATGCTTTCTGCTTGCTGAGCACTGTGAGAACAAACTACAGAATGTGCCAAGGCAGACAGGGTACAGGGAAAAGTTAGAACACTGAATAAACTATTCACCATTGCTTACATAATTTCCCTGATTTCGTGTTTCCCCCATACTTTTTGACAGGGGACTATGTAACTTTGTGTCTTTGTTTGCCTGTGTTTTGCAGCATCTGCAGAACTTAAAACAATTCAGAACTGAAGATTTGGCAGTGTCTAAAAGTCATGTCACTGGCAGGTGCAGTTTGAATTGAAGTGATTGTAGACATGTGGGCAAACATGCAGAGGTGCAGAGGAGGCCAGACATGGGCCTTGGGGGACTGCACAGTTCTGGAGTAGGAGGGAATTAGGAGCCAAGAGAGGAAAGGGAAGGAAGAACAGGAAAGAGCATGCAGAGCTCTGGGAGAGAAGCCGCAGCTTCCTTCCTTATACCTGAAAGCCAATGGAGAAGTTTTTAATACAGCAGTGGTGAACTAATAATACATTTTCATAGCCTACTATGTACTCAGCAATATGCTAAATGCTTTGCAAAGGGCCTTAGGCACCGTGGAGTTAGAAAGTACTCATTTTTCCTAACTCTTCTACTAACTAGCTTTGAGAAATTGGGCAAGTTAATTTGAATTTATTTCATCTGTAAAATTGGGGTAACAATGTCCATGTTATTCATTCAGCCTGTTGATATTAATTGAAGAGCTATTAGTGTGCTAAGCTTTATTCTAAAAGCTAGAGAAGAAAAATCCTGCTTTCATGATATGTAGTTTATGGATACAGACAACGGTGATAAATTATGTAAAATGCATGGGATTTGACAGTTATTTTCGCATTTAATACTCACAGCAATCCCATGCCCAGTGTGTACTTTTCACTTCAACATTATCTATTATTAAATGTTGAAAGGAAGCCTAGGCAGATCTAGACAGAGAAGAAAACATTGGGTGCTAGGTTCATCTTAATTACAAGAGTTCAATGACCATAGTAGTTGATGGTTCTGCATAATTAAAATTGGTTTGTGAATGTATCATCATATTTCATATTGAGAAACAGACTGTATTTCATTCATTAATTTTTTATTGGAACACGTGTAGGTTTACAGAAAAATCATGCAGAAAGTACAGAATTCCCATATATCCCCCCACAAATATTTTCCCCCATTGTTAATATTTTTCACTAGTGTGGTAACTTTGTTAAATTGATGAAATAATATTATTAATTATAGCCATAGTTTCCATTTGGGTTCATTCTTTATGTTGCATGGCTCAATGTTATGTTTTTGCTTTTTGTTTTTTCTTGTAAGATATATACCATTCTCTTGGACTAAGGAGTTCTCTTTGATCCAGACCTCAGTTTCCATGGTTCTGCTCTTGAAGTCATTCTTCCTTTAATTCATCCCTTCTCTGTCCTTTTCAAACCAGGCTGGCAGTGGTTCTGCTCATAAACATTTCGCAAAAACTTTGTCAGATTTGCATGTAGTTCACAGGGGTCCAAACCATCGGGTAGAAGAGCTTTCCACAGATCCTTCCTGGACAACTGCTTTTCTGATTCTGCTTACACTGAAACGGCTGACTGGATCATCAAAAGGTTGTTCAGTTAAACCCTCACATGGAGCCCCGTCCTTTGGGGACTTACCTCCTCAAAACTCAGAGAAGTCCCTGATAGAGCTGCTTCCAGCCCTAGTCTCAGAGCACACTATCTGGATAGGCTCAGAATTTTACAAAATACCAATTTCTGGTTTCTTTGTGCTTAAGAGTTCAGTTCTCAGCTTATTCCTTTCCTTCTCATTTTACTGTAAAATGATGGAGAAACTAGGCTGCACCTTCTGTACTTAGCTTGGAAATCTCCTCTGCCAAATATACAAGTTCATGACTGTTTTAGTTTGCTAAAGGCTCCCAAAAGCAATATACCAGAAATGAGTCGGCTTTTTACAATGGGGATTTACTAGGTTGCCAGCTTACAGTTCTGAGGCTATGAAAATGTCCAAATCAAGGCATCAGGTTCCTCTGAGTCTCGTTGCTTTCTGCTTCCTGATTTCCACGGCTTCTTCTTTCCACTTCTAGGGACCTCTTTCTGTGCCTCTGCGCTCTGCCAATTCCAGCCTTTGGCCTCTGGGACCCTCTCTCTCAGTCTCTGGGGGTTTTTCTCTGAGCTTCTGTGTGTCACTGTGGCCTTCTATCTCCTGTGTTCTATTGATTTCAGCTTCCGGCTTCTAGGACCTTCTCTCTCAGCTTCTGGGGGTTGTTTCTCTCTGAGATACTGTATGTCTATTCAGCCCTCTTTTCTCTGTATATTCATACTATTTATAAAGGACTCCAGTAAGAGAATTAAGGCCCACCCTAGGCTATGCCTTACTGAAGTAATCTAATCAAAGTGACCTACCAACAATAGGTTCACACCCACAGGAATGGATTAATTTAAGAAGATAATTTTCTGGGGTCCACAATCGCTTACAAGTTCTACTTTCAATCCAACACCAGAACACAATATTGGCAAGTTCTCTGACACTTTATAGCAAGGATTGCCTTTCTTCCAGTTTCCAATAGCACATTCATCATTTCCTCCTAAGGCCTCATCAGAAGTGCCTTTAATATCCATATTTTTATCAACAGTCTCTTCAAAAGAATGTATGCCTTTTTGATCAAGAACCTCACCATTCTTCCAGGCTCTATTCATTACCCAATTCCAAAGACATTTCCACTTTTTAATGTTGTTTTCATAGCAGTATACCACTTTCCAGTACCAAAAACTGTTTTAGTTTCCCAGCTTCTAAAATAAATACCATTCAATGGCTTGCTTGAAATAATGAGAATTTATTGGCTTATGGTTTTGAGGCTAAGAGAAGTACATAATTGAGATGTCAGCAGAGCAATGCTTTCTTCCCAAAGACTGTGGCATTCTGGGGCTAGCTATTGGTGATTCTTTGTCCTTGGCTTTGCATCACATGGCAATGCACACGGTGGCCTCTCCTGGCTTCTCTCTTCATCTGACTTTCACTCTGCCTATAAAAGACTTCGGAATACAGATTAAAACTCAACCTGATTCAGTGGAGCCACACCTTAACTGAAGTAACATCTTGAAGAGATCTTATTTACAATGGGTCCACATTAATCAGGATGCAGACCAAGTCCAAGAACATGTCCAAAGTTATGCAATAATTATTTCTTATTCAATTGTATTCCAGATTATATTGGAAGTAAAGAGTAGAGTTACATACTGAGGAAACCTACCATGGGGTTTTGCATTTACCCATGTAGTTACCTTTACTGGAGATCTTCAATCTTCATACTGCCCCGAGCTACTATCCCCTGTCCTTTCTTTCAAAATGAAGAATTCCCTTTAGCATTTCTTATAGGCCAGGTCTCTTGGAGACAAACTCTCATTTTTTTCTTTATCCATGAGTCTTAAACTCTCCCCCATTTTTGAAAGATCGTTTTGCTCAATATAGAATTCTTGGCTGACAGGTTTTCTCTTTCAGTACCTTAAATATGTCATAACACTGCCTTCTTGCCTTCATGGATTCTGATAGGAAATCTGCACTTAGTCTTACTGAGGAATACTTGTATGTGATGAATCACTTTTCTCTTGCTGCTTTCAGAATTGTCTTTTTATCTTTGGCATTCAACAGTTTGCATGAATACGTGTCTTGGAGTAGGTTTATTAGGGTTTATCCTGTTTGGAGTTCATCTTGATTCTTGGACCTGTATATTCATATCTTTTCATCAGATTTGGGAAATTTCCAGCCATTATTTCCTCAAATATTCTTTCTGCCCTCTTTGCCTTCTTTTCTCCCTCTGGAATTCCATGTGTTTATTATGTTGGTATATTTCATGTTGTCCCACAGGTCCCTTAGGCACTGCTAAATTTTTTTCTCACTCTTTTCTCTATTGCTTTTCAGACTGTATGATTCAATTGTCTTTTCTTGTAGTACTCTGGTTCTTCTGTCTGTTCAAACTTGCTGTTAAATGTCTCTAGTGCATTTTTTCATCTCTATTATTGTGTTTTTCAGCCCCATATGTTCCATTATGTCCCTTGTTAAACTTCTTTTTATTCATATATGGTCTTTTTGATAACTTTTAGTTTTGCATATATTTTTCCCTTTAGCACATTGAACTGATTTAGGAGACTTGACTGAGTATCTTTGATGAGTTGTTTTAGTGTCTGTGCTTGCTGTTGTTTTAATTTGTTCCCTTGTATGGGTCATCTCTTCCTGATTCTTTGTATGACTTGTTATCTTTTGTTCATGTCTAGGCTTTTGATTATTTTGAGGTGCTAACTCTGCAAGTCACTTTCTCCCTCTTGCTTAAGGTTTTAGTGGAGATTGGCTATGTGTTAAGGCTCTTCTTCAACACTTGATCCAGTTTATATTGAGCCTTTAGACCAATCCATGGTTAGCAGTTCACTTTTTCTCAGGTCTTTCTGCACCTGTATCCCTCCATGAGACTGCACAGTAACTAGTATGTGCAGCTGTTTCTCTTCCAGGAGAGGATTTCCTTTCCTCTCTTCCTTCTCTTGGAGTCCTGGCTATTTTCCTTGTTTTTATACAAATTTTCATCCCCACTGGCTATGATTTACTTAACTCCTCTCTCATACTCTGGGCCTCCCATTAACACCAGCTTTCAGCCCTGCACAGCAGCTCAATTTCCCCTTTCTATGTGGCTTTTCTGCCTCTGATAACTACCACATTAGAGGATCCTGAACCACAAAGCCAGATGGGGCCAGATGGGGTCCATGTTTAAAGACATCCAATTTTTTCGTTTATGTGCACCAGCAATTTAGGACCAGGCTACGAGTGTGCACATCTTGCTAAAAGTTCCCCCATAGACCACTCTGGTTTGTGGGGACCACTCTGAATGTGTGTCCATGCTGACCACTAGGGGTTCACAATGGGTCTATGTGGCCTTGTGTCACTGTGCCTGAATATGCATGGGATTCTAAGCCACTGCAGTGGATGATTCTGTGGTCAGCAACCATGACTGGTGGTATAACTACACTGATTAATGTGGATCCATTAGGAAAACGCATATCAGAACCACAAAGAGATTCCATTCCACGCTCACTAGAATGGCTACTATTAAAAAAACAGAAAGCCCAGGGGCCAGCATGGCTGGAATTAGCACTTACCTTCTTTTAGGTCATATGGAAGGGGTTTCTTTTGTTGGTGAAATATTATCTAGTAGAGTTTGACCCTAGTGCTGCTTGGCTGGGCCCCAGCACTTGGCCAATTTCTCCCATCATTTAGCTCCAGTTTGTCATTACTTCTGTTGGTATTTGCCTTTGAATGCTTTTGAGCTTGTTTCATAAGCCATTTTAAAATATGAAATGGGAGATGAAACACATTTTCAAGCACATGAAGTGGAAGAATATACAAGGGTATTAACAACATTTCATAAAAGATTATTTTTTTAAAATCAGTTTTATTGATACATATTCATAAAGCATACAATCCATCCAAAGTGTACAATAAATGGTATTTGTATAATCATAGAGTAGTGCATTCATCACTTCAGTCGATATTTGAGCATTTTCATTACTCCAATAATAGTCATAATAAACAAAAAACAAATAAAAAAATTCTACCCCTTAATAATCACTCTCAATCTCTCTGTCCTTCCCCTACTGTACATAGCTGCTATTCTGTCTTTCTAATTTATTTGTATTTTTATTTTCTATAGATGGAGTCAAACCATATGTAGTACCTTTTGTATAGTTTCTAAAAGATTCTTTTTATTGAGGTATAATTTACATTCAATAAATGTATCAATCTTAGATATTCAATTGGAAGAGTTTTGAGAATTTTATACAACCACTACACAAAACAAGATATAGAACATTGGGAAGCGGCTGCGGCTCAATCAGTAGGGCTCCCGTTTACCATATGGGAGGCTCCGGGTTTGGTTCCCGGGGCCTCCTGGTGAAGGCAAGCCCGCCCGCA
>JAKSZT010054466.1:3771493-3785018 GCA_026826555.1 Tolypeutes matacus | reverse complement strand
AAAAAAAAAAAAAAAAAAGATATAGAACATTTTCATCACTCTAAAATCATACTGTATGATTTTATGTGTGTGCATCTGGCTTTTTTCACTCAACATATTTTTGAGATTCATCCATGTTTTTGCATTTATCAGTAGTACCATTTCTTTTTACTGCCAAGTAGTACTCCTTTATATGGCTATACCACAATTCTCCTGTTGGTGGACTTTTAGATTGCTTTTTATTTGGGGGTATTACGAATAAGGCTACTATGAACATTCTTGTGAATGTCTTTGTGTGGATGTATGTTTTCATTGCTCTTGGGTAAAAAGCTAGGGGTGGAACTGTTCGGTATATGTTTTTTTATTATGAGATACTGCCAAACCATTCTCCAAAGGTGTCCTGTATCCTTAAAAGAAGTTTGTTTTACAACAAAACCAAACTATGGGGGAGCTGAGCCTTGAGACCAAGAGCTAAAGCTTGGAGACTAAAAAAATGCAGATCACAGGGGCATAACTCATTCCTCTGGTTCTGATCTGCTGAGATACTAGGGAAATACATGGATCTGTGTCTGCCTCATTCCTGAGTAGGCCAGACATACCACTAAACACCCGCCTTCAGCATCTCCCAGCTCCAGGTGGCCAGAGCAGAGGTCTAGACCAGTATTGTCCGCTGGGGCACTGACATGGAGACCAAGTTTATTGTGCTGAGGCTGCCACCATTGGTGTGGCTGGTTCAGGGGCCAGTATTGGGACATCTTAATCACTGACTATGCAAGGAACCCATTTCTCTTTAAAGCAACAGCTTTTCTCCAATGCTGTTCCAGACTTTTCCCTTTTTGAGGTCATGGGGATTTTCTGTTTGATGGCTGCCTTCCTCGTCCCCTTTGCCATTTGAGGCTCTGTAGGGTCACCAATCCATCCTGTCTACTTCAACTCCTTTTAGCAGCTTCTGCTTCAACAGGACCATGTCCTGTGCTGGAGTGTATTAGTTCTTACCATTTGTTTTAGTTTCCTAGTCTGCTTAAAATAAATACCATAGAATGATTTGACTGGAAAAAATGTGAATTTACAGCTTACAGTTTTGCGGCCATGAAAATGTCAAATCAAGGCATCATCAAGGCAATGCTTTCTTCTTGAAAACTGGCTGCCAGCGATTCTTGGCTCCCCTGTCACATAGCAAGGCACATAGTAGCGTCTGCTGGTCTCTTCCTTCTCTTCCAAGTTTCTTTGCTTTCAGCTTCTTGCTTCCTTGACTTTCTTCTATGTCTGAATTTCATTCTCTTATAAAGGACTTCAGTAATAAGATTAAAATCCCTTCTGACTGAGGTGGGTCACATCTTAACCGAAGTAGCCTGATCAAAGGTCATACTTACAATGAGTCCACACCCACAGGAGTGGATCAATTTAAGAAGGTGTTTTTCTAGGGTACATATAGCTTCATATCACCACATCATTAAACACAATGTTTCTCTAAACAAACAAACAAACAAACAAGCAAACAAAAGAACACAAAATAATAACCAAAAAAACCATGATTAAATCTTAGCAAAGAATACTTATCAATGTGCCTAAGGTAGGAAATACTTCTGTGGGAATCATTTGAGGGAGAAAAAAACAGCAAACAGAAGACGAGTGGATTGGCACTCATCAAATAGTCAAAGAGTGTTCACAGGAAGCCAGCCCAAGAGGACCATGTGGGCAGTAGGCACCATGGCTACCAATCAAAGCTCTGTTCTCAGCTGATAAAATTCACTCCACATGCCAGACCCCTATGTCCATGCTCCAAGGAATCTGGGCAACTTATTGTTTTTGCTCAAGTTGTACTTCATTGAAATTCTTTTTGGAGTGTCCCTTTCGGTCACAAGTTCTCTTTCTTGTCTGAGAGCCAAGACAAGGAAACTTAGGACAGCAAGGCCTTTTTAATTTGTGCTATTGACTTCTCCTCCAGTTGCGTTCTCAAAACTGATTAACCTGACACAACTGGTGATCAGCTTTCTCTTGGTTTCTACAAGGTTGAGAGCAAGTTATTGTTTCTCTTTTGGCCTCCTCCTCCAGGTTACTTCTAGCAAAGGTTTTCAGTTTTTTTTTTTGTTTTTTTTTTTTTTTTTACCGGGAGGTCCCGGGGATTGAACCCGGGTCCCTCCATATGGGAGACGGACGCCCAACCAGTTGAGCTACATCCAACCCCTTCAGTTTGTTTTTTTATGCTATTATATTCAAGGGAGGGAAAGATCTTTGGCACTGCTTTAAGATGATTTCATTTTAAGATAAAACCTCATTCTCTTAGAGTTTTTCTTTTAGATTATCATGACAGAGGCCAGAAATAATATGGAGTAGCCCTAAAGGAATTAATCATATTTTTATTCAGGCATGGTTGATTCTGGCTGTATCTTTCTATTGATTTTATCCTTTCTAAAAAATCTTGCTAACGTGCATGACAAAGCAGTTCATATTCCTTAGCCAAATTCTGGGTCATAGGCTGGGGCTCCAAATTTGTGCATAACCAGATTTCAACTCATAGTACCCTTATTCTTTTCTTCTAATTAGTACTCCTTTATGCACTTGATAAAAATACAAGCTCCCATTTTCTTTTTCTTCCTTCCCTTACATGGGAGGATTTGTCCCTCTTCCTATCAAAGGTAAAGTCTTCCACACATGCTCTGGATCCCTTTCTGTTTTGCCTTCTCAGAGAATGTATTCCATTGGTTATTACCTGTAGCGGATATGATGGTCCTCCAAAATTCAGCCTTCTCTTTCCAAATAGTTGTTGCTGAGAAGTGGCTACCCAGCCAGACACTACATTTCACAAGCTCCCTTATATTTAGGTGGGGTCATGTGACTAGTTCTTGCAAATATAATGCTATTTGAAGTGATATGGATTACTTCTTGATCAAATAGTTTAAAAAGCAGGAGGCCTCTTCCCCTTTCCACTCACTTGATGCAAAGGGCATAGCAAACTTGGAGACTATATATTAAAAATGGCAGGTCCACAACATGGACTGAGTCTAGGTTTCTATATCATCACTTAGAGGAGATCCACATGTCATTAAGAATACCTATTTTAAAATTTATGTGAGTGAGAAATAAACTCCTATTATATTGGACTTAGTATATATTGTTGGCTCCCTGTGTTACAGCAGTTGTCATTATCCTAACTAGTACATTATTTTTCTTTCTTCTATATCTTCCTCATTTCTTTCTCCTGGAATCTACTGATCTGAATTTAGACATGGCCAAGTATCTTCCATCTTTAAAAAATCTTCCCCTGACTCCATATTCCTGCCTAGTTTTTCTAAAATATCTTTACTTCCTTTGATAGACAAGCTTATTAAGAAAGTTGTTTATGTACCCTGTCTTAATTGCTTTTCCTTCCATTCACTCCATGTGGTTTCTTTGCCACCACTTCATTAAAATTGCTCTTGCTGAAGTCCTCAATAACCACCATGTTTCCCAATCCAGCAGACACTTTTCAGTTCTTATCATTGCTCTCAGAAATCTTTAATGTACTCAACCACTCCCTCCCTCATGATATACTTTCTTCTCTTGATTCCTTGAAATCAGTCTCTTACTTGAATGAGTCACAGCCATTTCAAATTTGTCATATCCAAAATTGATCCCTTGGCCTGCTCCAGCCCATAGATCTTCTACTTTCCCATCTGAATAAATGTTATTTTCATCCACCAGGCACCTCATGCTAGAACTATGAGGGTAATTTTTGACAACTCCTTCTTCCATAGTCATTCATAACAAATCAATCATCATGTCATGTCAATTTCATTTTCTAATTTTTCTCAAATGTGGATAGTCTCCTCCATCTCTTTTCCACACCCACTTCCATTCTTTACCTATCTGATTAAGAATATAAATCAGATAATTTCACTTCCATCTTCAAATCCTTTAGAAGAGTCCCACTACACTTAGGCTAAATTCCTAAATCCCTAATACAGTCTTTAACCCCTGTATGATCTTACCCTGCTCTATCTAGCCTTATCTGGCATCCCTCACCCATGCTCACTATATTTTTGTTGTTTTTTTCCTTCAAATCTTTGAAATCAGCAAGCTCTTTCATCTCAAGGGCAAAAACCAACTCAAACAAATGTAAGCAGAGCAGGGAATGTATTAGCTCATATAAGTGAGAGGCCTACTATGCAGCTGACTGCAGTCATGGCTGGTTCAATGAACTCAAATTATGGCCTCATTGCTCAGTTGCTCCATCTATTGGCTCTACTTATCTTTGATTTGATTTCCTTTATTTATTTATTTTTTATTGTGGGTAAAAATCAAATTTTTCACAATACACACCAATATTTGTAAATTGATATATAAATATATATGCATATATGTGCATTTGCTTACAAAAATGTTATATATATATAATTATAATAATAATAATTATTATTATTATTTTTTAAGAGGTGCTTAGATTACCTAAACATTACACGGAACCTACAAGGATTCTCATGTTCCCCATCTCCCACACCTCCCACCACATCCCACACAAACGTCTCCCACAAGTGTGGCCCATCACCCTCAATGGACTTACACATCCTGGGGCCTTGCCATCAACCATAGACCACAGTTCACATCGTAGACCACACTCTCTCCCACACAGTTCTGAATGTATATGCTGATTTAAAATGGCCTACATCTGTTGCCACAATGGCACTCAGGACAACCCCCAAGTCCCAATAAAGCCCCTGTATTTCAACTGCACATCCCCTCCCTGCCCTGAAAGTGTCCAGTGGCCACCGGCTCCACCTCACTGTTATAATTTCTTCCATTGCTAGAATCACCATATGTGTACAACAGAATACCATCAAGTCCACTCTAGTCCATAGTTGTTCCCCCATTCCTGAGGGGACTGGGATGGTGATGTCTACTCCACCTCCAAGTGAGAGAGGGCTTATATCCCATGGATATGGTGGGTGGGATGATCCTGCCTGCAGCTGCAGGCCCTCTCCATTCCCTGGGATGGCTGTTGCCCATCGTTGTCTCCTCGCCAGGTACTTGGATGAGTCCATTGAGCTGTAGGGTAGGAGTTGCAGCTCCACCGAGATTTCATGCACACCTGGCACATAGGTAGGCCAGAGGCTCCAGTCTCTGGAAGTATACCTAAAAACTCCAGCATCGCATAGAGGTTTGAATAGAAGGGACTGATGAGCCATGTGCAGGGAGGACTTATTTGAGTCCAATTTTGTCACTCTTAGGAGCACAGATTCCAAAATAGAGCCCACTGATAAAGCGTCAGTCTCTGGGGCTATCCCCCCTTATATAGGACCTGGGTGTCTCCAGAGCTCTCAGGAGCCCCTCTGTGTGGGGTGATATGCACTTTGATGTTATATGAGCTCCTACTGAGGTGTGCGTAAGCGTTACCTCTGGGATGACCTTCCGACTCTCTTTGAAGTCTCTTAGCCACTTGAACTCATTTGTCTTTACCTTTTCCCCCTTTTATTCAAGGTCTTTTTCCAGTTGTGTTGCCAGTTGGCCCTTGGTATTAATCCCTCGTTGTCAGGGAGGCTCATCCCCAGGAGTCATGTCCCACGTTGGGGGAAGATAATGCATTTATATGCTGAGTTTGGCTTAGAGAGAGGCCACATTTGAGCAACAAGGAGGCTCTCAGGTGGCAACCCTTAGGCACCGCGTAATAGTAAGCTCAGTTTCAGTTACAAGAGCAAAGACTCATAAGGGTAGTCATCAATAACAAGAACTCATCAGTGGGCCATCCTCTTTTTTTTTTTTTTTTTTAAAGATTTTATTTATTTATTCATTTATCCCCCCCTTGCTGCTTGTGCTCGCTGGGTCAGCTAACCACGCCGTGCGGGCGGGCTTGCCTTCACCAGGAGGCCCCAGGAACCGAACCCGGGGCCTCCCAAATGGTAAACGGGAGCCCTACTGATTGAGCCACAGCCACTTCCCAGGCCATCCTCTTTTGACAGACACTGTCCCTACACTCAGAGGACTGTTGCTACTCCCTTGGAGAATGTGGCAGAGCTCTCCAGGCTAGGAATTCAGATTCCCTCATTTATTGAGTGATTGTCCACCCACCGTGACTATGCCCCATCCTTTGATCTTTTGAACAATTTTGTATATCTTTCATGTATATTCAG
This sequence comes from Tolypeutes matacus, assembly GCA_026826555.1. NCBI lineage: Eukaryota > Metazoa > Chordata > Mammalia > Cingulata > Chlamyphoridae > Tolypeutes > Tolypeutes matacus. Next base: position 3,778,932 of record JAKSZT010054466.1, on the reverse strand, counting down.
ATGAACTTACTCCCATGAATCCCCCCTCCCAGACACCCCCCACCAATAATCCCCTGCAGTACCCATTGTAACCCTTCTGTGATCTAAATCTCCCATGAACATGTAGCCCATATAATAATCAAATACACTTAATAGGAAAAAGAAACAACAATGAGAAGCTTACATGCAAGAGACAAACATAAGGAAACTCAGGGAAACAAACAAACAATCAAACAAAAAACAAAACAAAACAATATAATTAGTGGATTGGGACATTCAAAACTATAAAAAAAAAAGTAAAAGAAATGCCTTTAAATATATATGTAGATAGATAGATAGATAGATAGATAGATAGATAGATAGATATTCTTTTTGTCCTTTTATCACTGTGTTATCGGATGTCCAGTGTGCCGTGACACCTTCCCCCTCTCAATCCCCAGTGTCTCCCAAATTTTCATTTAATTTTTAAAGAAGTTTTAGGTCACCGCAAAGTCACACACGGAATACCAGAGACTCCCAGATACCAAACCACCCCCCTCCCCCACCCCATATTAAACTCCCCCCCCTTTTTTTGGATGTTAGCATTGTTATAACTGTTATACAGATAGCAAAATATAGCAACTAAACATTGTCAATGATTTACAGTATAGTTTACAATTTAGATGATACAGTTTAATAAGTTTTGATGATATTTACCATGTCCTGTGTCCATTACTGTAAAGTAATGAAAAACCTTTCTCATGACCACTAAATACCCCGTTAGATCTTAACTGTTCCTTCATCCCCACCCCCCTGGGGCATATGACACTCCCGTCTTGACTCATGGAATGTCAAGATTCATAGTTACATGCCCTGGGTATTTGAACCTGCCCTTTCTAATCTACCCACCTGTCAACGCTGCACCACCAAACCCAGTAATATCACTACCCATCAGTCCTATCCTTCAATATGCAACTATACTCAATCCCTTTACCATAGATTATGTCCATATGGGTGATGGCTCAAAGCCTGCTCTTCTCTTTCTCTCCCTTGTTAACCTATCTTTCAAACAATGGTTCTCAGAGACTGCTCACTTTCCTCAGTTCAAATCAGTGAGGTCATATACTGTTCATCCTTCGTGCCTGGCTTGCTTCACTCAACATAAGGTCTTCAAGATTCATCCACGTTATTCCATGTATTAGCACTTTATTCCTTCTTACAGCTGAGTAATATTCCATTGTATGTATGTGCCACATTTTGCTTATCCATTCATCTGTTGATGGGCACCAGGGCTGATTCCAACTTTTGGCAATAGTGAACAATGCAACTATGAACATTGGTGTGCATATATCTGTTTGTATCTTTGCTTTAAGTTCTTCTGGGTATATACCCAGCAGTGGAATTGCTGGATCATACGGAAGATCTATTGTTAGTTTTCTGAGGAACCACCAAACTGTCCTCCACAGTGGCTGGACCATACCACAGTCCCAGCAGCAGTGGATGAGGGTTCCTATTCTTCCACATCCTCTCCAACATTTAGTGTCTGCTGTTTTTTTAATAGCTGCCATTCTGATGGGTGTACGATGGTATCTCATTGTAGTTTTGATTTGCATTTCCCTGATAGCAAGTGATGTTGAGCATTTTTTCATGTGCTTTTTAGCCATTTGTATTTCTTCCTTGGAGAAGGGTCTTTTCAGGTCACTTGCCCATTTTTTAAATGGGTTGTTTGTCCTTTTATTTTCAAGGTGTAGGATTTCTTTATATATGCAGGATATTAGGCTCCTATCAGATATATGGTTGTCAAATATTTTCTCCCATTGGGTAGGCTGCCTTTTTAATTTCTTAATAACATCCTTTGAGGTGCAGAAGTTTTTAATTTTGATGAGATCCCATTTATCTATTTTTTCTCTTGCTGCCCGTACTTTGGCTGTGAAGTTCATGAAACCATTTCTTATTACAAGGTCCTGTAGATGCTTCCCTACATTATCTTCTAAAGTCTTTATGGTTTTGGCTCTTATATTTAGATCTTTGATCCATCTTGAGTTGATTTTTGTATAAGGTGTGAGATGGTATTCTTCTCCCATTCTTTTGGATATGGATATCCAGTTCTCCAAGCACCACTTGTTAAAGAGGCCATTCTCTCCCAACTGAGTGGGCTTCATGGCCTTGTCAAATATCAGATAACTGTATATGTGTGGATCTATACCAGAACTCTCAATTCGGTTCCATTGGTCAGTAGGTCTATCCTTGTGCCAATACCACACAGTTTTGATCACTGTAGCTTTGTAGTATGTTTTAAAGTCAGGTAGTGTGATACCTCCGACTTCATTTTTCTTTTTCAATATGTCTTTGGCAATTTGGGGCCTCTTGCCTCTCCAAATATATTTTGTGGTTAGTTTTTCCAGTTCCTTAAAAAATACAGTGTTGACTTTTATTGGGATTGCATTAAATCTGTAGATTAGTTTGGGTAGGATAGACATCTTGATGATGTTTAGTCTTCCTATCCATGAACAGGAAATATTTTTCCATTTATTTAAGTCTTCTTTGATTTCCTTTAACAGTGTTGTATAGTTTTCTGTATATAAGTCCTTTACATCTTTAGTTAAATTTATTCCTAGGTATTTGATTCTTTTAGTTACTACTGTAAATGGTATTTTTTTCCTGATTTCCTCCTCAGTTTGTTCATTATTGGTGTACAGAAATGCTACTGATTTTTGATCATTGATCTTATAGCCTGCAACATTACTGAACTCCTTTATAAGTTCTAGAAGCCTTGTTGTAGATTTCTCAGGGCTTTCTATGTATAGGATCATGTCATCTGCAAATAATGAAATTTTTACTTCTTCTTTTCCAATCTGGATGCCTTTTATGTCCTTTTCTTGTCTCAGTGCACACACAAGTACTTCTAAGACAGTGTTAAATAGGAGTGGTGATAGTGGGCATCCTTGTTTAGTTCCCGATCTCAGAGGCAAGGCTTTTAGGATTTCACCGTTGAAAATGATGTTAGCTTTGGGTTTTTCATATATACCCTTTATCATATTCAGAAAGTTTCCATTTATTCCTATCTTTTGTAGTGTTTTTATGAGGAAAGAGTGCTGTATTTTGTCGAATGCCTTTTCTGCATCTATAGAGATGATCATGTGGTTTTTTTCTTTCAATCTGTTTATGTGGTGTATTACAATGATTGATTTTCTTATATTGAACCATCCTTACATATCCGGGATGAAACCCACTTGGTCATGGTGTCTAATCCTTTTGATATGTTGTTGAACGCGATTAGCAAATATTTTGTTGAGGATTTTGGCATCTAGGTTCATTAGAGAAAGGAAAGAAATTTTCCTTTCTTGTGGTACCTTTATTTGGTTTTGGTATTAGGGTAATGTTGGCATCATAGAATGAGTTAGGCAATATTCCTTCTACTTCTATTTTTTTGGAAGAGCTTAAGTAGAATTGGTGTTAGCTCTTTCCAGAATATTTGGTAGAATTCAGCTGTGAAGCCATCTAGTCCTGGGCTCTTCTTAGTTCGGAGGTTTTTGATGACTGAGTCTATCTCTTTACTTGTAATTGGACTGTTGAGTTCATCTATTTCTTCTTTCATCAATGTAGGCTGTTTGTGGGTTTCTAGAAACTTGTCCATTTCCTCTAAATTATCATTCTTGTTGGCATATAATTTTTCAAAGTATCCTCTTATGATACTCTTTATTTCTGTGGGGTCAGTAGTGAGATCCCCTTGCTCATTCCTTATTTTATGTATTTGCATCTCTTCTCTCTTTTTCTTTGTTAGTCTGGCTAAGGGTTTGTCAATTTTATTGATATTCTCGAAGAACCAGCTTTTGGTTTTGTTTATTGTTTCCAGTGCTTTCTTATTCTGTATTTCATTAAGTTCTGCTCTAATCTTTATTTCCTTCTTTGTACTTCCTTTAGGTTTAGTTTGTTGTTGTTTTTCCAATTTCTCTAAGTGTGCAGTTAGGTCTTCAATTTTAGCTCTTTCTTCTTTTTTAATATATGAATTTATGGCTATGAACTTCCCTCTCAGGATGCTTTCGCTGCATCCCATAGGTTTTGATATGTTTGTTGTCGTTTTCATCGGTTTCAAGGTAGTTACTGATTTCTTTTGAAATTTCCTCTTTGACCCACTGTTTGTTTAAGAGTGTGTTGTTTAACTTCCATATCCTTGTGCCTAACCTGTTTCTCTGGCCCTTAGTGATTTCCAATTTTATTCCGTTGTGGTCAGAGAAATTACTTTTTATAATCTCAATCTTTCTGAATTAATTGAGAGTTGTTTTGTGGCCTAGCATGTGGTCTATTTTGGAGTATGTTCCATGTGCACTAGAGAAGAATGTAAACCCCGCTGTATTTGGGTGTAGTGTTCTGTATATGTCTATTAAGCCCAGGTCTTCTAATGTATTGTTGAGTGCCTTAGTTTCTTTATTGATTCTCTGTCTAGATGTTCTGTCTAATGATGATAGTGTTGTGTTGAAGGCCCCTGCTATAATTGTAGAGGCATTTATTTCTCCTCTTAGTTTTTCCAGAGTTTGCCGCATGTATTTTGAGGCACCCCGATTAGGTGCATAAATGTTGATGATTGTTCTCTCTTCTTGAGACATTACTCCTTTTACTAATATGTAGTGTCCATCTTTGTCTCTTACAATAGTTTTGCATTTAAAGCCTATTTTGTCTGATATTAGAATCGCTACTCCTGCCCTTTTTTGGCTATTGTTAGCTTGTAAAATGGTTTTCCAGCCATTCACTTTCAGCCTTCTTGAATCCCTGGGTCGAAGGTGGGTTTCCTGTAGACAGCATATAGATGGATCATATTTTCTTATCCATTCTGCAAATCTGTGTCTCTTGATTGGTGAATTTAATCCATTAACATCCAGTGTTATTACTCATAATGAATTTCTTACTTCAGCCATTTTTCTTTTGGGTTAATGCATGTCATATGTTGTTTTGTTTCTCTTTTTGTCTTTTCAGTTGTTTTTAAACTCTCCTCCAACTCTCTCTCCCTTGTTTTTTCCTTTCAACGTGTAGAGATTCCTTTAGTATTTCTTGAAGTGCTGGTTTCTTATTGACATACTCTCTTAATTTCTGTTTATCTGTGAATATTTTGAACTTTCCATCATTTTTGAATGCCAGTTTTGCTGGATAGAGAATTCGTGGCTAGAAGTTTTTTCTTTCAGTATTTTGACACTGTCTTCTTGCCTCCATGGTTTCAGCTGAGAAATCAGCACTTAATCTTATTGTACTTCCCTTGTATGTGATGGTTCTCTTTTCTCTTGCTGCCTTGAGTATTTTCTCTTTGTCTTGAGCATTGGACATTTTGACAAGTATATGTCTTGGAGTTGGCCTGTTGGGATTTATACTATTTGGGGTGCGCTGTGCTTCCTGGATCTGTACATCCATCTCTCTCAATAGGGTTGGGAAGTTTTCAGCCATTATTTCCTTCAACACTCCTTCTGTTCCCTTTCCCTTCCCTTCTCCTTCTGGGATGCCCATAATGCGTATGTTTGTGCGTTTTGTGTTATTGGTTAATTTTCTGAGTCCATGCTGGATTTTTTCTGTCTTTTTGTCTATCTGTTCTACTATCTCTTTGATTTCAGCTGTATTGTCTTCCATATCACGAATTCTTTCCTCTGCCTGTTCAAATCTGCTGCTATGTGAATCCAGCGTCTTTTTGATTTCTTGGATTGTGCCATTGTTCAACATCATATCCATTATCTTTTTAGGCATGTTTGCAATTTCTTCAGTATGTTCTCCCAGTGTCTTCTTTATATCCTTAATCTCTTCCTTCACTTCTTTAAGTTGGTCCATGATATTTGTTTGGATAGCTTTGATTAGTTGTTCGATGTTCTGCATCACTTCCTGGTTTTTAATTTGTTCATTGGACTGATCCATGTTTTCCTGTTTCTCAGAGTCATTTGTATTTTTTTTGTTGCCCTCTGGTCATCATATTATCTTGATGGGTTTGTTCAGTTGATTAGCTTTTCTCTATGCTCTAGAGTTTTATTTAGCTGGTGGTTCTGCGTGTGAGTTATGTTTTCGCTTTGGCACTTTTTCTTCTTATTTTATTTCCTTGCTTCTTTCTATGTTCCCTTGAAGGCAACCGATTAGGGCCAGAGGAATCAAAAGATGTAAGGAAGGCAGAAGGATAATAGTAATATTGATAAAAGTTAGAAGAGGGGCCAAATAAGACTTAATGAGATGAATATTTAACTTGTGTAGGAGGTGTAGAGTAATAGGAAAAAAAGTGGAGTTCCTACAATGGGCTGGGAAAACAAATGGAGGAATATATATATATAGTGATTTAGAAGGCTAGAATTATGAGGAGGGAGACAAATAGTAAAGAAAGGGCTGAAAGGAAAAAGTTAATACTAATTAAAAAAAGAAGAAAACAAAATAGATGGAATAGAAATTGACACCCTTAAGTTGTGGGCATATAAAAACGTTGTATCTAAGAGCCACGACAGAAAGCAGAAGGCAGAAAGATGAAGGAAGGATAAGCGATAGTTTGGAATACAAAATCAATATAGACAGCGAGTGGGAAATTACTGAAGAAGCACAGCAAAGAAGCGACAAGCTAGCAGCACCTAATTTAAAAAAATGAAAGAAAAAAGAAAGGGGGGAGGAAAGAGGAAAGAAAAGCAAGAAACCAGAAATAAACGGAGAAAAACCTAAGAACCACACAGGCAAGCAGTCAAACAGAGCTAAGGGGGGTCAATGATTCCCCTAGGGTCCACGTGGATCCTCTCTGCTTGCTTGTGTTTATCAATCAATTTCCCTGCAGGGTTCTATATGCAGGTCCTGAAACAGCTTTTAGCTATTAAACTAAATAAAAAAGAATTTATTTTTCATTTATTGAAGTGACCTTCTCACTTTTTTTTTTGTTTTTTTTTTTGCGAAATACAGGACCCAAAATAATTCCTCCTCTAGACCAACCCACTTACGGAGGGGACCCTGTGGAAATTAATCAAGCACAGTCCCACTTCCTGGACTCCCCAGGGTAGCTGTAGCTCTGATGTTAGTCAGTGCAGAGGGCTAAAGACGGCCGACTCCGCCCCTTCTGGAGTCCCGCGTCACCGGGTTGCTATGTAAATCAGTTTGACTCTGCAGATTCGCCTCTCCTCTCAGCCTGATGCTGCTTCAGGTTGGCTTATCTGCTCCCCAAAGCTATGGGGCAGTCCAGGCAGCCAAATTGATGGCAAAAAAAAAAAAAACGAAACAAAAAAAAATTCCCTTCCCTGTCCTCCAAAAGAACCCTCTCTCTTTTGGAGAGTGTCCCCTCTTCCTGGCTCCGTGGCGGCCTGGGGCTTATCCCTGGGCAGGTAGGCAAATCAACTTCTTCCCCGAACAGAATCACCCCTCCCCTCCGCCGGGTGCCGATTCGCTCTGGCTGTTCTGTTCACCCAAGGTCCAAGGGGCTCCAGGCAGCCACATCCCCAGAAAATAAAACTCTCTCGCCCTTTTACCAGAGCCCCCCCCCC
>JAKSZT010054466.1:3624551-3766148 GCA_026826555.1 Tolypeutes matacus | reverse complement strand
CTGTATTGTCTTCCATATCACGAATTCTTTCCTCTGCCTGTTCAAATCTGCTGCTATGTGAATCCAGCGTCTTTTTGATTTCTTGGATTGTGCCATTGTTCAACATCATATCCATTATCTTTTTAGGCATGTTTGCAATTTCTTCAGTATGTTCTCCCAGTGTCTTCTTTATATCCTTAATCTCTTCCTTCACTTCTTTAAGTTGGTCCATGATATTTGTTTGGATAGCTTTGATTAGTTGTTCGATGTTCTGCATCACTTCCTGGTTTTTAATTTGTTCATTGGACTGATCCATGTTTTCCTGTTTCTCAGAGTCATTTGTATTTTTTTGTTGCCCTCTGGTCATCATATTATCTTGATGGGTTTGTTCAGTTGATTAGCTTTTCTCTATGCTCTAGAGTTTTATTTAGCTGGTGGTTCTGCGTGTGAGTTATGTTTTCGCTTTGGCACTTTTTCTTCTTATTTTATTTCCTTGCTTCTTTCTATGTTCCCTTGAAGGCAACCGATTAGGGCCAGAGGAATCAAAAGATGTAAGGAAGGCAGAAGGATAATAGTAATATTGATAAAAGTTAGAAGAGGGGCCAAATAAGACTTAATGAGATGAATATTTAACTTGTGTAGGAGGTGTAGAGTAATAGGAAAAAAAGTGGAGTTCCTACAATGGGCTGGGAAAACAAATGGAGGAATATATATATAGTGATTTAGAAGGCTAGAATTATGAGGAGGGAGACAAATAGTAAAGAAAGGGCTGAAAGGAAAAAGTTAATACTAATTAAAAAAAGAAGAAAACAAAATAGATGGAATAGAAATTGACACCCTTAAGTTGTGGGCATATAAAAACGTTGTATCTAAGAGCCACGACAGAAAGCAGAAGGCAGAAAGATGAAGGAAGGATAAGCGATAGTTTGGAATACAAAATCAATATAGACAGCGAGTGGGAAATTACTGAAGAAGCACAGCAAAGAAGCGACAAGCTAGCAGCACCTAATTTAAAAAAATGAAAGAAAAAAGAAAGGGGGGAGGAAAGAGGAAAGAAAAGCAAGAAACCAGAAATAAACGGAGAAAAACCTAAGAACCACACAGGCAAGCAGTCAAACAGAGCTAAGGGGGGTCAATGATTCCCCTAGGGTCCACGTGGATCCTCTCTGCTTGCTTGTGTTTATCAATCAATTTCCCTGCAGGGTTCTATATGCAGGTCCTGAAACAGCTTTTAGCTATTAAACTAAATAAAAAAGAATTTATTTTTCATTTATTGAAGTGACCTTCTCACTTTTTTTTTTGTTTTTTTTTTTGCGAAATACAGGACCCAAAATAATTCCTCCTCTAGACCAACCCACTTACGGAGGGGACCCTGTGGAAATTAATCAAGCACAGTCCCACTTCCTGGACTCCCCAGGGTAGCTGTAGCTCTGATGTTAGTCAGTGCAGAGGGCTAAAGACGGCCGACTCCGCCCCTTCTGGAGTCCCGCGTCACCGGGTTGCTATGTAAATCAGTTTGACTCTGCAGATTCGCCTCTCCTCTCAGCCTGATGCTGCTTCAGGTTGGCTTATCTGCTCCCCAAAGCTATGGGGCAGTCCAGGCAGCCAAATTGATGGCAAAAAAAAAAAAAAAAAAAAAAAAAAAAAATTCCCTTCCCTGTCCTCCAAAAGAACCCTCTCTCTTTTGGAGAGTGTCCCCTCTTCCTGGCTCCGTGGCGGCCTGGGGCTTATCCCTGGGCAGGTAGGCAAATCAACTTCTTCCCCGAACAGAATCACCCCTCCCCTCCGCCGGGTGCCGATTCGCTCTGGCTGTTCTGTTCACCCAAGGTCCAAGGGGCTCCAGGCAGCCACATCCCCAGAAAATAAAACTCTCTCGCCCTTTTACCAGAGCCCCCCCCCCTCAGAGAGTGCCCCCTCCTGCTAGGCCCTGACTCCTGGTTGCCAAGCTCTGCTGGCGGCTCCAATTGGCCGTTTTTTGTTTTTTTTTTCCTCCCTAACCGCGGGGCTCAGTCATCCGTGCCAACCACCACCGGCAGGCTTAAAACTCACGAATCTCTACTGTTCCGTCCACGCCGTTGATCCACGCAGATAGATGTCCCAAGCTTCTCATTCCACACGCGCACAGCACAGACCCCTGGGCATGACCCTGTCCACAATCCCGCCTTGCTCTGGGAGCTTACAGTGTGTGCCCTCCTACACTAATGCCATCTTGGCTCCTCCATTTGATTTCCTTTTAATGCTGACCATCAACATAGAGGCAAGATATCTTCTGGCAGAGATGTCTAGAACACATTCTTAGCTTAATTGCTGCTAAATGATTCACTTTTCCCTGATAATCTTAAAGAAAGTTTCCAGGGAACACCTTTGCTGGCTAGCCTGAAACAAGTGCCCATCCCTGGACTAATCACAATAGCTCTGGTCAGGTCTGGGTTAACTATTTGCTTAAACTATAGGAAATGAGGTTCCTACAGGAACAGAAGAGAAGATTTAGTTTACCAAAAGAAGGGAGTCAAGGATGCTGGATGGACAAAAACAACAGTCATCCAGTATGGGACATTTGCACTAGCTGTTCCCTGTTTGGCACATTCCTGCTTCCTATTCCTCACCCACATTATCGCCACAATTTTCTAATGACTAATTCTACTCATTTGGGTTTCATATTAAATGTTGCTTCATGAGAGAGGGCTCTCAGTCCCTCAATCTAAATTCAGGACCTTCTTAGACATTCCTATGACTCTTATCATTTTGTGATTATATACCATTTGTGTGATTGTTAGTTTAATATCTTAATTCTACCTTGACTCTAAGCCCTATGCATTCAGGGACCTTGTCTATACTGTTTGTCACGTAGAAGGTACTCAAAAATATTTGTGGAAGGAATGAGTAAGATTAAAAGAAAATCTGTCAATGGATTGTCTTCATCTCAGGTCTTACACTAACTCCTAACTGTTTTCAGTAAAAGTTCAATAAATGTATATCTGACTAAATTTTGGAAACAGTTGTTGAAACCAATAAAAGAAATTTGCTGACAGTCAGAAATGTGAGAAGTGTATAAATAACCCTTAGAAGTGAAAACCATTTAGTGTGTTAACTCATCATCCCAACAAATGGTGTACTTTATTGTAGTAAAATACATAGAATATGTATGGAAATATCTCTAATAAACACTAAAAACTGTGTGCCTCACTTTGCATAGTGCTTTTATCTGATTTCAACCACACAGTAACCCAGTGAAATGACAGGCAATTCTGTTTTTCAGATGGGGAAAAAATGCCTGAGAACCAGAAAGGTAAGATGAATTACACAGAATCACATGGAAAACACAGCAGTCAAAGCAAGATTCTTAATCAGCTCTCCTGAGCTTTAGTTCTATACTTTTCCTAACAACCCAATATTCCCTATCCTCTAATCTTAATGTCAACATACATGCTGTCTCCTTTAGTAGCGGGATGCATCAAAACAAAAATTCACACAATATACAAATTAGTAAGTTTGAAGATGAACAGATTTTAGATGCAGATAGTTCTGGTTATTTGGGTTTTCAGCATACTCTGTAATACTTCCTGATTTTTAGTTGGGGATTTACTCCATCCACATTCTTGATCCCAGTGGTTCTGGTGATTTCTCCATCTCCAATCCAGAAATGCTCCAGCCAATCAGAGCTAACATTCTCCAGGCCGAAGCATTTAATTTAGGGATGACACATGGCTCATAAGAGCCATTAAGATGCAATAAAATCTTTGCTAAGTCTTCTGGGACAGAGACATGCACTCTATCCCATGGACTTAAAGCTGAGACGACATGAAGCTAGAACTTCTGTAGTTCAGTTTGCTCTTATGTGGAACCTTAGGCTGGAACAGATTAGTGGAAGGCAGAGTTGAGAGATAAAGAAAAACCAAATCCTAACAATACAATTTGAACTCTTAATCCAGTGGTGCCTGAAGTCCACACTATCGTGGGATTTTTGGTTATACAATCCAACAAATTCCCTCTATTGAGCAAGTCAGTTTGAGTAGGATTTTGTTTCTCTGTCATCAAGAAGGATCCTAATTGAAATATCCTATAATAATGTCACCCTCACATTCTCATATACTTTCTTGAGAGAAAGAGAAAGGAGTGGAATTACAGTTAGTTCCTGGAGAATTGCATTACTTATAACAATGGATTTGGCTAAAAAATAAACCCAAAAACAACAACAACAAAAACCACAAAAGTCAAAAACAAAAACTGAGGTTCTCTTCACTAGGATTTAGTTGCCACTCTCCTTGTCTGAAATGCTTTATTTGGCACCATTCTTCTTCAGGTTATTGAAGGACTTAATCTTTACTTAATCCTAACTCCTGATTTTTTACCTCGCTAGCTGGCAGGCCTTCCAGAATTTCCCATAATGACGTTTGATGCTCCTAGGTGGCCTTAACACAGAGGAAATTACCTCTAGCTATCTAAGCCTATATTCTCCTCCTTTCTATCAAGTGACAATGCAAATCAGTCCTAGGAAAAACCTGCTACAAATCTTTCAAATCTCAGAATCCATTTACAAATAATATATTTACAAATAATATACCTGTCCAAAACTTAAACTATACTAATGATTCACTTTTGTGATTAGCAGCTGCACAGAAACATGGAAAAAGGGGAATGTTATAGGAACATCTTTTAAGGTCAGAAGAATCTAATATTCAGAACCACTTAATTTGCAATAATGGTTTCAGCACAAGATGTTTTCATTTTAAAATTTAAAGCATTTGATATCTCTCAGGACAAGATGAATTTATTCTGGGTCCTGCTAGTGAATCCAGCAATTATCTTTCATTTGCCAAAATGATAGATGTTTCAGCCTTCCAGGAACTAATGTCACCTAATTGAATGTCATACCCCTCAATGGATGATAGGAACATAGTGAATGATAAAAATTTGGTAAAATTTTTTTGTAGCCAGTACATATAAGAATTTAGTTAACAATTTGTTATATAATAATACTAAGTGGTTAGATATTAATACTCATACCATGTGTGACCCAAGATGGAGATCATGTCATTTTTTAAGCTCAGCGAAATAAAACGGAGGAATGTCTATGTTTGTCAATTGCCGTATCGTTTTTCTCAAATATTCTTTGGCTATACATGAAAATAAGAATACCAAAAGAATAGAAGTTGTTATGGTATTTAGTGGAAAGTACTCTGGGCTTGAATTTTGAATTTAGGCGACCTAAACGTTGACACTGTGTGGCCCTAAGCAGGTCACTTGTCTTTGGATTTCCATTTCCTCACATATAAAATGAATTATTGAATACTTTTAAGCTCTAAATTTTGATTACTAAAACAGAGCACTTGCTGATGAATTCTTCTTGGTTTCAGTTCTGGCATGGCCTAATCACAAAAGGAATATTTCAAAGAGCTCTGAAGGCAATTAGCAGCTCAAATAAATTAGGCTGGTGGGAAAGAAGAACCATAGTGTTACCATTCATCATTCATTCATTCATTTACAAGTACTTCTGAGAACTTAGTAAGCACCAGGCACTACTCTAGGTGTGGAGGATATAGCAGTGAACAAAACAGACAAAAAGTCCTTGTCTTCATAGAGCTTATGTTTTAAAGGGGGAGATACATCATAATCAAATAAACCTGTAAAATATAGAATGAGTCAGAGGTGATAAGTACTATGTAGAAAAGTAGAGCTGGGGAGGGGAAGAGAGAGCACTTGAGGTTGCTCTGTTATAGATGGTGACCATGGATAAGATGGCATTTGAAGAGAGACTTAAAGGGGCTATTCCTCACTTGGGAACAGCAAGTGCAAAGGCCCTGAGATGAGAGTGCACTTGAAAGTTTTCAGGAGTGGCAAGGAATCCTGTGTTGCTGGAGCACAGTGAGCAAGGAGAAGAGTGGTAGAAGATGAAATCAGAGAAAGCAAAACAATCAAAAGACGCTGGAAGCTGCTGATGACTTGAATAAGAATGTTTTAGTTTCCTAGGCTGCTCAAGCAAAAAGTGTGAAATGGTTCAGCATTAAACAATTGGAATTTATTCACTCATGGTTTTGGGTCTGGGAAAATGTCCAAATCAAGGCATCATCAAGAGAATGCTTTCTTCCCAAAGACTGAGGCATTTAGGGTCTGGCTGCCAATGATTCTTGATTTCTCTGTCACATGGCAAGACACATGGTGGTCTATCCTGATCTCTTCCTTCTCTTCTAGGTTCTGTTTCAGCTTCTTGCTTCCTGTGGTTTTCTGTCTCACTGTGTCTGAATTTTGTTCTTATAAAGGACTCCATAGTACAATTGAGACCCATCCTGATTGAGGTAGGACACACCTTAACTAAAGTAACCTCATCAAAATGTCTTACTTACAATGGGTTCACACCCACAGGAATGGATCAAATTTAAGAACATGTTTTTCTTGGGTACATACAGTATCAAACCACCATAATGAATTTCCCCCAATCCTTTACTTGTGGGTCTTTTGGTACTAAAATTGGCTAGGAGAAAATACACAGGCTCACCAATCTGAAAGTAACATCTGTTGTGAAGCTGGTGACTTGCCATCACTGGTGGCCAGAAACATAAGTTGCTCCTTGGAGAGTAAGGCATCGTTTCTTTTGTTTTCTGTGAAGTTGAACTTATTTTACATCAAGGCCTTCTCTCCCTCCTTTCCTCCTGCTAATTAACATAAGTGCGGTGGATGTGGTGGGACTGGCACTCAGCATCCGTTCCAACCTCCTCACCTGTGTCTTCTGGTACTGCAGAGGCTGCAAACCTGAAAATCATGTTTTTGAGACTCTGCAACTAGAGGTTTAGGATATTAAATCAATGCCATGAAATGGATGTACTCACATGAGTTAGGAAAACAGAAGTGAGGCAGAGGCCAGTTTTCTGCTTCTTGTACCATCTCTGGTGTCCAACATACTTTTTCTGTAGTACATTCTAGTTATCACTAGTTCCATAGGTATCAAAAGGCAGATCCAAAGGGCGTGGCAGCAGTAGCTTTGGGTCCCTTTCTCCTGCCATTAAAATTATATATGTATAGTATTTTAAGACTGTGTTGCTGTAAACACAGATATATTCATATTATATATTAAAACATTTTATTCAACCTAAAAGTTCATTTTTTTCTTCTGATTTTGAAAGATATTAAAATATTTTTTGTGGACCCCTGTGCCTGATGGATAAATTGGCCCTGATAGCATAAATCCCCTGGAGTGGCGCTAAAGCAATGTGTTCTTGAAGTCAACCTTTCTAGTGGCAGTCCTGTCTTCCTGTCTGTGGCAAGGGGAGCAACTCACCTGGAAGGCCTGTTTGCTGTGTAAGAATCATTTCAGGAAACCCAGCCTAGTGCCCACACTTTCAACCTTTTCTAAGGTATTGTGAACATCCAATCCCCTATGTGAAAGACCAAACAGATTAAAATAATTAGAATGATTTCCATTTTATGCAATTAAACTAATCGATGGAATAAGAGCTTATTCCATTATTCTAATAAATCCTTCAAATCTGGTCCCTAGCCTCAAATTCCCAATTCAGTCAACCTCGACCCACTCACCCCATTCCTGTTCTCCCCACTGCTTCACCATTTTACTTGTCGCTATAATCTTTGGAACCCCTCAGTCCATTGTTATGGGTTGAACTGTGTCCTCCAAAAAGATATCTTCAAGTCCTAAACCCCAGCACCAGTGAATGTTAAACTCCAGTACCTGTGAATGTGAACTCATTTGGAAATAAGGTCATTGTAGATGGAATTAGTCAACTGAAAATGAGGTCATACAGGGCTAGGATGGCCATTAATCCAATATGACTGGAGTCCTTATCAGAAGGGAAGAAGAGACACAGGCAAAGAGAAGAAGGTCATGTGATGAGGGAGACAGAGCGTGAGGGCTTCAGCTGCATGCTAAGGACTGCCAGGGTTGGCAGGGAAACCAGCACAGGCTAGGAAGAGGCAAAGGAGGACTCTCACCTAACGTTTCAGAGGACTCGTTCCCTGCCAACACCTGCATTTCAGAATTCTAGTCTCCAGAACTGTGAGAAAATTAATTTCTGGGTTTTTTTTCCTTAATACTTTTCTTTTAATTAGAAAAGTTATAATTTTTCAGAAATATCATGCAGCAAATACCAAGTTCCTATATATACCCCCTATTATTAACACTTTATATTAGTGTGGTACCTTTGTCATAATTGATAAAAGAAGATTATTATAATTGTTCTATTAACTATAATCCATAGTTTACATTAGAGTTCACTGTTTGTGTCATATAGTACTATGTTGTTGATTTTTAATCTTTATTCTAGTAACATAGGTACAATCTAAAAGTTCCCCTTTTAACCAGATTCAAATATACAATTCAGTGGTGTTGATTACATTTACAATGTTGTATACCAAACATTGTCCACTACCAAAACTTTTCCATCACTGCAAACAAAGTGTACCAAGTATGGCTTAAATCCCCATTCCTAACCCCCACCCTGGCCCTTGGTAAACTGAACTGTAGTTTCTGACTCTATGAATTTGGTTATTCAAATTATTTCGTATCAGTAAGATCTTACAATTTGTGTCCTGATGTCTGGCTTAGGAAGAGTTGACCCTATTAGCATAGGGTCACAAAAGTCTTCAGTGTGGTCATCATCCCTGCATGGATGTACCAAACCCATTAGGGACCACTCCTTTTCTTGAATTCTTATTGCAGTCTAGGCTGTACCATACAATTCAGTCCATTCTTTTATATATAATATATTATCTTATAAATATTATAAAATTACATGTAGTGTGTAATATTATAAAGATATATAAAGTATTATATTGTACATTGGTACTTACTAGGAAGGCTTTATAATGGAATGATTAAAAGCTTAGTCTTTGGAATCAGAGAGATCTGAGTTCAATTCTCTCTCTGTCACTTATTATCTGTCTAAATTTGGGGAATACTCTCAACCTCTCTAAGGTTATGCAGCTTGTTATACTGGGCATGCTGTCTTCCAAGAGGAAAAGAGAGAAGAGGCATGCACTATACTTACCAAAATCACCAATCAGTATTTCACCCTCTGGGGGGTGGAGTGAGGGGGAGGCCAGGGTTGTTGGGCTAAAAAAAGGAAACATCAGGAGTGGAGATGAAGATCCTCTCCCTAATAACTAGTATAAGATTTCCCTGTTTGCAAAGTTCTTTTACCTATTTTATCTACTGTGAAGCAGGCATTATAGTGACACTTTATAAATATGGAAACTGCGATTCCAAACCGTTGTCTGCCCCAACATAAAGCTGACAATAAGCAGAACTCTATTTCCTGTCTTCAGCCTGATACACCCAGGACACCTCTTCTTTTTTTTTTAAGGTGGTCAGGGGATTGAACCTGGGACCTCATACATGAGAAGCAGGTGCTCAAACCATTGCTCCCCAATGGCACTTCCTTTTAACTATACATTCTGTAGGTAAACAAAATGGTTTTTTGTTTGTTTGTTTGTTTGTTTACAATTTTGTTACTTTCTCATATGGGCAAATATGTTAAACTTTTTATTGAAGATTTAAATACACAAATAGAAATTCAAAAGTCCTAAGTGTGCACCTTGATGAATTTTCACCTATTGAACATATGCTTGTAGTCACCACCGAAATTAAGAAACAGAGTACCCCTGGTACCACCAAAGACCCCAATCATGTGCCCTCTTTGGTTAATAGCCCCTCCAAAATAACCATATCCTGACTTCTAACACTAAACTTAGTTTTGCCTGCTATTGAACTTTATATAATTGGAATCATAGAGTAGGCAGTCTTCATTCTTTTGTCTTGTGAGATCTACCCACGTTGTTATGCTTCCTTAATTCTGAGCAAGCCGTTCACAGTTTCCTTTCCTCAATATCTGCACAGACATCTGTATGGTCATAACTGCCCACCAGTCTTTTCCTGACTCTTTATTCTCAACACCTGTCAGTACAGCATAGCACAATCAAAGGATCATGCTGTCTCCAGTAACCCAGCAACATCAGGTTTGTTTCAGTTCCGTAGAAAGATACTTTGTGTTTCTCTTGTTTGAAAGGCTTGATTCTACCCCCTGTACAGTGCATTTGTGTTTTTTTTTTTTTTTTTTTTTTTGTTGATGTGAATGGATTTATTGAAAAAATCAATGGAAAGGCTGAGTTTATGATCAAACTAGATTCAGCATGCATATGCTAGAGGCATAGATGATCACAAGAGCATAAACGATCCCCCTTTCATCCCAAACACATGCAAATTAGCAGAAATTGTGAAAAGATATTTGAATTATAACAAATTATGGGATTACGGGTTCAAGTAAAGCTGAAGTTGCTCCTTAAGGTAAGGTCAGGTAAAATATCACCTACGTTTTGGTAAGATCAGTGACACCAAAAATAGTAGTTGGACTACAGGTCTTCTCTTTCCAACCCATCCTTCTATAGTGCATTTGTGTTTTAAAAGAAGAATGTACCAAATGCAAGTAAATCGCTAGCATGTGGATTGTGTCTAAGAAGAATTTTACAACAACCAGGGACATGTGTGGGGCTGGGGGCTGGGGGCTGGGGATTGAAGGGGGTAATCCTGTTTTACAGAAAAGGAAGCTGAGTTTCAGAAAACGCTTGATTTGGTCAAAAGTAAGTTGCAAAATGGGGAAATGAAGCTTTACCTCCTAATCCTTAACTCCAGACCACAGCCTTTTTCTGCCCCCATCTTGTGCCCACCCTTGTCAGCCGAGCCGGCAGTGGGACTCTCCTTCCCCAGAGCCTCATGCTTGTGGAGGAATCTTCTTCAGAGTGGCCTCGAGGGCACTGAGTCAGGGCTAAGCACCCCTGCTCCTATTTCACTCCGTCTGGCTTCATGACAGCATTTTATGAGTAAATATTATTTATGAATAATATATATGGTCACTGGTTCTCTCCCAATTTCCCACCTAAGATATGCTTCCAGTATGTTTTCAAGTTCCCTAGAGCTCTTTTATTTATATATTCATTCAATAAGTGTCAGGCCATGCGGAATGCCAAGCCCCAGAGAGAGAAAGAACAGCCCCCTTACGGTGTAGAACAAGGTTTAATTTTAGGAAATGATTTGTCTCAAATCCACTGAACTTTCCTTGACTTCCAAATATTTGCTATCTCTGTAACACAAGACTCAGAGTGAGCCTGAATTCGTGTGAGTAACTTAGCCAACTCTTTAAAATAACAAACCATGCTGCACTGGTATACTGGGTTCACCCCAGAAACACACTCTTGCTTTGCTTTCCGAATATGGCAATCCTAGCAACAGCTTCACTGCCCCGAGGTCATAGGGCCAAGTTGCTGCTGCCACCTCTTGTTCCCTAACACTGTCTGACGGAGCCTTTTTGCACTTCCACACTCCATGCCTCCTTCCCAGGGTTCCTCTCTTGCCACTGGAACCCAGTAGGTGCCCACACTCGGCCTACTGCCTCGCAGGTCAGACTGTAGGTGGTGATTGCCACAAGCTTGTTCCCACACGTGGCTTCTGCTGCTGTCTTGGGATCTCTCATCTTCAGAGATAGCTAGAGAGGTCAGGTGGCACTGTCCCAAAGTGCAGGGGTCATGTCTTATTCATCTTTGTAGCTTAACACCTAGAACAGTCCCTAGCACACGGTAGGAGCTCAGCAAATATTTGTTGAATGGATGAGTGAACGTCTTGGCTTAGTTTCCTACAGCTGCCATAACAGAGTACCACAAACTGGGTGGTTTAAAACAAGAGAAACTTTGCTATCTCATAGCTCTGGAGGTAAGAAGTCTGAGATCAAGGTGTCAGCAGGATCCTGCTTCCTCTGAATTCTGCAGGGAAGAATCTGTTCCTGCCTCTCACCTGGCCTCTGGCAGCAGCTTGTCAGCAATCCATGGTGTTCTCTGCCTCCGTCGTCACATGGCTTGTCTGTCTCTGCCCAATTCCTCCCTTCTTATAAGGACACCAGTCATATTGGATTAAGGCCCACCTTGATGCAGTTTGTCCTCATTTTAACTAATAACATCTTCTAAGATCCTATTTTCAAATAAGACCATATTCATAGAACAGAAAGTTAGGACTTGAACATGTCTTTTGGGGGGACACAATTCAAATGCATAATATGAAAGGAGGACCAGAATACTGAAGTGGCTCACCCAAGATACTGGATTAGTAGAAACAAGACTGAAATCCTGCCTCCTTAAGTCCTTTATCAGTGATCAAACAATTCTACCATCCCATGTTTATATTAGCCTCCTGCAAGAAAGAAAACTTATTTAAGATGAAAAACAACAAGAGAAAGGATATAGAAGAAAAAGCAAAATAATTAACTAAAATTTGGGGTTGAATTTATAGATGGCATAATAGCAAGACCAAGGCTGGTGTTTTCCTGGGTTTGAGTGGTCTGCTCCATGGTAGATAAATTGCACTCTTGGATAAATGGCGCTGTTGCCCAAATTCTCACACCTGGTACAGGCCTGGAAAAACACTTGACTCTAGGACTGTTGAAAGTAGCTCAGCCCCCCAACGTGGGATATGACTCACAGGAATGAGCCTCCCTGGCAATGAGGGACTAATACCAAGTGTCAACTGGCAACATGACCAGAAAAAGACCCTGAATAAAAGGGGAAAAAGGTAAAGAGAAATGAGTCCATGTGGCTAAGAGACTTAAAATAGAGTCGGGAGGTCATCCCAGAGGTAATGCTTACGTACACATCAGTAGGAACTCATAGAACGCCAAAGTGGATATCACCCCACACAGAGGGGCTCCTGAGGGCTCTGGAGACACCCAGGTCCTATATAAGGGGGGATAGCCCCAGAGATTGACGCCCTATCAGTGGGCTCTACTTTGGAATCTGTGCTCCTGAGAGTGACAGAGTTGGACTCAAATAAGTCCTCCCTGCACATGGTCTATCAGTCCCTTCTGTTCAAAGCTATATGTGATGCTGGAGTTTTTAGGTGTACTTCCAGAGACTGGAACCTCTGGCCTACCTATGTGCCAGCTGTGCCTGGAATCTCGGTGGAGCTGCAACTTCTACCCTACAGCTCAATGGACTCATCCAAGTCACCTGGCGAGGAGACAACGATGGGCAACAGCCATACCAGGGAATGGAGAGGGCCTGCAGCTGCAGGCAGAATAATCCCATCCACCATAAGCATGGGATATAAGCCCTCTCTCACTTGGAGGTGGAGTAGACATCACCATCCCAGTCTCCTCAGTATTGGGGGAAGAACTATGGACTAGAGTGACTTAATGGTATTCTGTTGTAGACATATTGTGATTCAAGCAATGGAAGAAATTATAACAGTGAGGTGGAGCCGGTGGCCACTGGACACTTTCAGGGCAGGGAGGGGAAGGGCAGTTGAAATACAGGGGCTTTTTCGGGACTTGGGGGTTGTCCTGAGTGGCGTTGTGGTGATGGATGTAGGCCATTTTACATCAGCATATACCATGCAGAACTGTGTGGGAGAGTGTGGTCTATGAAGTGAACTGTGGTCTATGCTTGGTGGCAAGGCCCCAGGATGTGTATATCCATTGCGGGTGATGGGCCACACTGATGAAGGATGTTTGTGTGGGATGTTGTGGGAGGTGTGGGAGGTGGGGAACATGGGAATCCATGTAATTTCTGTGTAATATTTAGGTAATCTAAGCACCTTTTTAAAAATATATATATATAAAAAATAACATCTATGTAAAAAAAAAAAAAAGCTCAGAATGCCTATTTCTAAAATTTAAATGCAGCTATATACCACTTAACCTACCTCCAATTGTCAGGTTTCTGTTTTATAGCTTATTTGAAAAATAAATGCTATCTCTTCCTACCCATCTGAGCAAGACAAATGTCCCCTAAGAATTTGTTTTTGGCGTATTGTTGATTTAAATATCTTAAGTGAATCAAGCACATTAGGTATTAGTTAATTTGATTTAATTAGTAATAGTCAAATTATACTCAGCTACCCCAGTAGAAATTTTAGCAAGAGATTATTTTTCAAAATATGACTTACTTGTGTTTTTTAAATGAGGTGTACACTGGGAGAAGGTAAGGAAAAGAAGCATGTTAAGGTGAAACTTCTTTGCATGAGCTGGACTGTTGACTAAACCAGAAGCAGCGAAACAGGGCAATTAAAAAGTGATGACATAATTGCCAAAAGGTGTCTATCAACCGATGAAGGGACAAACAAAATGTGGTGTATACACACAGTGGAATATTATTCAGCTTTAAAAAGGAAGGAAGTTGTGATTCATGTGACAACATGGATGAACATTGAAGAAATTATGTTGGGTGAAAGAAGACAGACCCAAAAGGACAAATATTGTATGGTCTCATGGATATGAAAGAGAATAAGCAAACTCATAGAGTCAGAATCTGGCGTATAGGTTACCAGGGGCTAGGTTGGGGGTACAGAATGGGGAATTAGTGCTTAAATTGTACAGAATTTCTATTCTGGTTGATTGTAAAGTTTTGGAAATAGATGGTAGTGATGGTAGCACAGCATTACGAATGGAGCTAACAGCACTTGTTATGTTGAATGTGTTTAAAAAGGGCAATTTTAGGTCATACATATGTTACTAGAATAAAAATTAAAAAGAAACAACAAAGGACTGCATAACACAGTGAACCCTATCGTAAAAGATGGACTATAGTATAATTATGAAAATGTTCTTTCATGAATTATAACAAATGTACCATGCTAATGCAAGGTGTTAATAATAGGGTGGTACATGGAGAAAAATACACCCTAATGTAAGTTATGGACTATAGTTAACAGTACAATTATAATATTCTTTCATCAATTGTAACAAAGGTACAAGTGCAAAGTGTTAATAATGGTGGAGTATATGGGATATCTGTATTTTCTGCATGATATTTCTGTAAACCTACAGCTTCTCTAATAAAAAATATTATTTAAAAAAGTGATGACAATGCAAGATTTAGGCATGCTGTCACACTGAGTCCAGCAAGATGGTTTGGGAAATTATCCTTTAAAGCTTTTACTTATTTAAATTACTTAATTACTTAAATTAATATAGAAAAGCTCTAAAGAGATAAATAATTCCTGTAATGCTGTCATTTGAAAATAACTGCAGTTAATAGTTTAATATGTAATCTATTCTATGTTAGAACAATAAATGTGGTCCTAAGAAATCTCAAATTATCAAAATTATAAAGAAAAATATAAAGAAACTGGTTGAAGCCAGGGAAAGATAGCTAGAGAACAGGAATGCGAGGAAAATTTTTCATTGTATAAATACTATTATATACCTTTTAAATTTTGTCCTTTATGAATGTTTCCCCAACTAATAATAAATCAAGTTTAAATTTAAAGCCAAGATAACAAAATGTTTTTCAGACTCACAAGAGAGCAGATTTTTTTTTCTTATTGTAGCTTCATTAATAAACATGTTTTCATATCCATAAGTTTATTTGGTTGTTGCTAGCCTTTAAAAATAAATTGTGCATCAAAACCTACAAATACAAACACAAACTCTTCCTTCCTTGCCCTCTAATCCTCTGGCTCTGCTATCACCTTTGGGCTTGGTTATGCAGTTCTGTTTGCAGCATTATTTCTAACAACCAGGGTAAACAACAGCTTTTTTTCTATTCCAATGATGTTAATTTCTAATCAGTTATGGTTATTGTTAAGAGTGGTTCATAAAAACTATGTTCCCTCATTAGCTAATTGCGTTATATCCAATTCTTCTAAGATTACTTTAACTATAGGAGAAATACCGGCATACTTTTTCAAACATATTCTCTATGTATGTGCACACATATG
The DNA here is from genome assembly GCA_026826555.1 of Tolypeutes matacus. Lineage (NCBI taxonomy): Eukaryota > Metazoa > Chordata > Mammalia > Cingulata > Chlamyphoridae > Tolypeutes > Tolypeutes matacus. The sequence continues at coordinate 3,750,460 of JAKSZT010054466.1, read as the reverse complement.
TTTCACATGGAGGCTATTTTGTGTTTTGTCTTGTTTTACCAAGAATGGGTTTATAAGAAACATACTACTTTGGAAGCTGTTTTTGTTCAGCCAACAATACCTTGTGAAATTCTTCCACGATAATAATTATAGATCTACATTATTATTTTAATTAATCAAATTCTACTTTATTGATCTACCATAATGGCTTATTAAATCCTCTGTGCATGGATATTTTGTTTGTTTTTATAAAAATTAGCACTTCAAGCTCTGCCACATTCTCTAAGGGAACAGTAACAGTCCCCCAAGTGCAAGGGCAGTGACTGGTGAAAGAGGATGATCCACTGATGGGTCCTTGATATTGATGATTAGGCTTAAGAGTCTTTGCTCTTGAAATTGAAACTTAGCCTATTGTTATGGGGTGCCTAAGGGTTGCCACCTGAGACCCTTCTTGTTGCTCAAATGTGGCCTCTCTCTAAGTCAAACTCAGCATATGAATGCATTACCTTCCCCCCAGCATGGGACATAACTCCTGGGGATGAGCCTCCCTGGCACCAAGGGATTGCTACCAAGCACCAACTAGCAATGCAACTGGAAAAAGACCTTGAATAAAAGGGGGAAAAGGTAAAGATAAATGAGTTTATATGGCTAAGAGACTTCAAAGTGAGTCGGGAGGTCATCCCAGAGGTAACGCTTATGCACATCTCAGCAAGATCTCATAGACTTTCCAAAGTGCATACGACCCCAAATAGTGGGGCTCCTGAGGGCTCTGGAAAGAACCAGGTCCTATGGTCAGGGTGGATAGCTCCAGAGTTTGGTGCCTTGCCACTGGGCACTACATTGGAGTTTGTGCTCCTGAGAGTGACAGAGTTGGACTCAATTATGTCTTCCCGGCACATGGCTCATCTGTCCCTTGTATTTAAACCTATATTTGTTGCTGAAGTTTGTAGGTGTACATCCAGAGACTTGAGTCTTTGGGCTGTCCATGTGCCACCTGGGCCCAGAACCTCAGTGGAGCTGCAACACCTACTCTACAAGCTCATTGGACTCACCCAGGACAACTGGCGGGGAGAAGATGATGGACAATGGCCATCCCAGGGAACAGAGAGAGTCTGCTCCTGAAAGAAGGATAGTCCCATCCATCTTCCCCATGGGATATGAGCCCCCTTTCAATTGGAGGTGGAGTGAGCATCACCATCCCAGACTCCTCAGGAGGGGGGGAAGAGCTATGGACTAGAGTGGACTTACTGGTATTCTACTACAGACATATTGTGATTCTAGCTATGGAAGAAATTACAACATTGATGTGGAGCCAGTGGTCACTGGAGGCTCTGGGGGTAGGGAGAGGGAAAAACAGTTGTAATACAGGGGCTTTTTTTGGGACTTGGGAATAGTTCTGTGTAACATTGCAATGACAGATACGGGCCATTTTATATCATCACATAACATGCAGAACTGTGTGGGAGAGAGTGTAGACTACAATGTGAACTATGGTCCATGCTTAATGGCAAAGCCCCAGGATGTGTTTATCAATTGCAATGAATGTGTCACACTAATGAAGGATGTTTATGTGGGAGATTGTGCGAGGTATGGAAAGTGAGGCATATGGGAATCCCTTTATTTTTTGTGTAACATTTATGTAATCTAAGTAGCTTTTAAAAAATAAAAAAAACTTATTTAAAAAATTTGCACTTCAGTGGGGCATATGGGAATCCCTTATTTTTTATATGTAACATTTTATGTAATCTAAGTATCTTTAAAAAAAAAAATAAGGCATTACTATTCTTAAAAAAAAAAAAATTAGCACTTCATGGGAGTGGATATAGCTCAAGTGGTAAAGTGCTTGCTTCCCATATACAAGGTCCCAGGTTCAATCCCTGGTACCTCATTAAAAAAAAAAAAATTAGCACTTCAAGTCTTTGCGTTTCTTCATTAAGCTGGGGCTATGCTAGTATTCTCAATACCTTGACAATGTTAGTTCACATACTGACATATAATACTAGAATTGCAAAGGTACTACGAATACTAGTATATCATTTAAAGACAGACACTAATGCCAAATAGGACTGAGACTTCCATAGGCCATAGCAAACCTTGGAGAAATTTCCCTTGCCAAAGCTATAATAAACCCAGGAGTAATTGAGAAGGAGCCATCCAAGAATGGTTTCAGGGCCATCCAAGGAAAGCAGTAGTTGTATTTGGCTCAGCATTCTGAGATCTACTCTAAATCACATCATTTCCTTGGATTGGGGTTCAGTTCCATTCAATTCATGCATTATTTACTTAATAAGTGCAACGCATTGTACTAAGGGAGAAGGACACAAACTAAACTGGATCACTCTAATATTTTAGGTCACTCACAACTTAGTAGGGAAGAGAGACATACACAAATAACTATGATGCAAGAACACTTACAAATGTGACAAAATAAGGAAAAGTGTTCAAAGAAACGTAGAGGAGGAACGCAGTAAATTAGGCTGGGTAAGGTAGCCTTTGAGTTGGTCCTTGAGTAGGTCAGTTTAGAAGGACGGGCTCCATGAAACAGCAGGAGTCTAGCCTGTCGATAAAGGTTTGATTCAAGCTATTCAGAGCTATGAAACTTTTCTCCTGTTCTCACTTTGTTTCCTTTTCAGTCCTCTTCCTGAGGCTGCTATGCTTCTGGACACACCCAGGGTATGGTCAGACTTTACCAACCGGTTGTGCAGAGTCAGGCATTTCAATAAGGAACAAAATGCTGAGTAACAGCATGATGTCAAGCTATGGCCTGGCAAATGTTAGGACTGCCTGGGCATTTTCTCAGTCTTTAAGAGGCAGAAGGATATTAAAGCCAGCGTCCCAAAGAAAAGCCTGGATAATTTATCAACACAGATAAAACTACTGACTGATCCAGTTTAGGTAGGTGCACAGCCTGCAATGACTAAATTAGATGGACTAAATGTAGATGCCAATTATTTTTCCCCTTTGCATGACAGAATAACAAAGCACTAATTGCTAACATTTGTGAAGACTCTCTTTCATGCATGTAAAACAGAGATAATTCTCAGCCAAAGAGGAAAAGTTGAAGAGGAAGCAGGAGATAATAGTGTGCAATTAATTTAGGAGCATAAATGAATAAACAATCCAGGCACAAATGATGGGTTCTAGGTGTACTGGGAACAGTAGAGCCTGTTGCCAACTGAAAGGGGGTGAAATCCCAGTCTGATGAAAGCTCCAGAACCCCAGGATCACTCCTAGATATATCACACCAGTGTCACTGGTTTTGCACCAGCTCAAATCTTAGTCAACATCCTGAGGCCATTTGCCCAGTCACTCATGTTTGACTCTTTGCTCTAGGAACAAGGTATCTAATATTTGGGTGATCTCATAGAGCCTGTAATTGAAATGAGCAGAGGAATCAGCAGCTAAACAAAGCAACCCGAGGAAGCCTGGGACCCAGGAATTCTTTATTTTAATCTTCACTTACAAATCTCTGTTGAAAATTTAAAAATATGATTATAAGAATAATACATGCTCATGATGGAAATTTTGGAAAATATAGGAATATGTAACAGAAAAATGCAAGTCCACCACTGAGAGAAAATCATTGTGTATTTTTATTTTCATTCTGTGTTCTCTGAACATACAGATGTATAACATTGGGATCATATTATATATAAAGTTTTATATTAATTTTTTATCTAATATTATACTATAGTGATTTCCCTTGTAATTGTGAGAAAAAAAATGCTTTTAAAAGCTATATAATAGTTCATCCTACACATATACTATAATTTATTTTAACCATTCTCCTTTATGGAGCACTTAGATTGAATCCAGTTTGTTATTAGTATAAATAACACTAAGGGGAACTTCCATAAGCATAAATATTTTACCAAAACTCCATTTATTTCCTTAGGATTCATGTTAAGAAGTGGAACTACTCAGTCCAAGAGTACTCTGTAATTTTTATAAAGTTATTAAAAGATAAACCATGCTATATGAACAACATATTATGAAGACTGAACATCCAACAAATCTCTGAGTCACTTTGTGGGTGTGAGTCAGGAAGGCCATATCTTTACTCAGTAGCCTTGCCTAGTACATTTACCTCATGGTCCCCTGAGCTTTCCTGCATTCTATGCGCAGGCCCCAATCCAGCCAGTGTTCTCCCATAGTTGAACCTCTTTTCTACCTGAAGGACTTGAAGCTGTTGAATTCAATGGTTCTCTCTTTCTCTTCCATGGCCCCCAAATGATTTAAAGGAACAGATGCTCAGAGCCACAGACTAAATTTCCTGTTTAGGCCAGAGCCATATTGTATGGACTCCATTCCACAAAGGTAGAGGTGGGAAAAATGAGACCTGGGGTGGTAGCCCAAATGTAAAGAGAAGTCACTGAGAGAAGGGTTCTAGATTTTCAGGGTCTGAGAATCTTGGAGCAGACGGAGAAAGGCTTCTAGTGGTTTCTATGGGGAATCACCCTTACTCTCTACAACTGGGCACTTACCATTCCTTCTGAGCCTTACATAGAAACTCTCACCTGACAACCTTCCTGTTTCACTGGGAAATTAGAAGCACTAAGAAAAGACCTTCCACAAAATCCCCTTACCACATCTTACCCACCTGCCTGTCTATATACACATATATATCTTTCTTATCTTTACAACACCACCCAAATTTATATCTCCAATCTAGATTTTTCCTCCTACTCTGACTTATGTCCAATTGCCTATGTGACAGCTTTATTGACATACCTAATAAGCCTCTCGAACTTAGTATGTAAAGTACCAAACTCCTGATCTTTCCCACACTTGCTCTCCCTGTGACCTTTGGCACATAAGTTAATGGCAACACCATCTTTCCACTTTCTCATGAAAAGTGGAAGTGATTTTTTACTTCTCTCTGTTTCTCACATCCCACATCAAATCCATCAGCAATATTTGCATCATTTCTTACCAGATTGCTACAATAGTCTCCTTACTTGTCTCCCTGGTGTTCCACCTATTTCTCAACACAGTGGTCAGAATGGTTCCATTAAAACATGCCAGGTCATGTCACTTTTCTGCTTGAAAAGGCTTACATTTCTTTGCCCATCTCATTTTATGCCTGTTAATTTTATCCTTGTTGTCTCTGCTCTAGCCACATTGACCTTCTTGCTATTGCATAAATATGCCATTTTCCTGCTTCAGGGTCTATGTCGTTCCTGTGCCTTCTGCTTTTCCCCAGACTTCTTTGTGGCTCATTCCATTACCTGCTTCAGGGATTTACTTCTTAATCACCATATTTAATTGCAAACCCTTGTTTTTCTCCATCATGCCTATCATTTACCAAAAGACCTACATTAGTTTAGTTTATTATCTCTCTCCCACCACTAACTGACAGGAATTTTGTCTGTTTTGCTCATTACCATATCAACAAGACCTAGATTAATGCTTGTCACATAATTGTGCTTTAAAAGTACTTGCTGCCCCAGACCTCGTTTTCCTCCCTAGGTCTGGTTTTTAGAATGCTGGTGATAAACTAAGCCTGATTTATTATATGTCCATCCTGTATGGGAAAAGACTGTAACTCTAGGTATCTCTGGTCAACCTTAAGAGATATAGCAGGGGGCTATATCTGGTTGGCGTCCATCTCCCATATGGAGGGACCTGGGTTCGATCCCCGGGACCTCCTGGTAAAAATTTAAAAAATATATAGAAGGTGCGTGGGCCGCCAGGCCCTGTGCGCGGGCGCACCACCAGTTCCCGCGAGCCACACAGCAAGATGATGACATAATAGGAGAGTGACACAAGGGAGAGGCAAGATGAGATGCACCGAAAAACCAGCAACTAAGGTTGCGCGGGCAGGATGCCTCTCTCCTACATCAGAGATTCCAAGGATTGAATCCCAGTGAAGACAGGAGGAGAAGGATGAGAAGAGAGGGCAGAAAATGGACACAGAGTTGCCCAGCGAATGGACACAGAAACAGCAAAAACGGGGGGGGAGGGGGAAGGGGTGTAAAAATGGATAAAATAAAATAAATAAATAAATCCTTAAAAAAGAAAGAAAAAAAATAAAAATAAAAATAAAGAAGTTGCCTAAAAAAAAAAATAAAATAAAAAAAAAATAAATAAAAGTACTTGCTGAATAAAGCAAAGGTGAGCTATGAGAAAGTATAGGTAAGGACGTCTGAGTCAAGATCGTGAGAAAGTGATAGTTACCAAAATGTCTCCACTCAGTGTTCTGATTTCTATTACAGAACCTGGGTAAAAAGTACACAAAAGAAACAGAATTATTATTATTTGAGGGGGGGGGGAGATTACAGAAATTTTATAAAATGATTCTGAGGCTGTTTAATCTTATATCCTGAGTATCCATCCAGCTGCCTTTCAAATGGTAAGTGCTGTATGGTTGCTGTCATGAAAGTCCTTGAAGTCTTCAAGAAAATGAAAGGTCTACCTGTGTTCTCCAAATCTGAGTTCCTAATTCTTACTTTCTAAACTCTGTTCCTTGTACTGCAGCTAAGGTGTCTCTACACCTTTAAAAGGTCTCCACATTCTGTACCCAATCAAGCAATCTGTGTATAAAAATGTGTATCATGCAGCAAATACAAAGCTTCTCCAGACAGATCAGACTCAGGTCCACAATTGGCTAATTTAGTGCCTCTTTGCTCACACCTAGATTAGAGTGAAGCTTGCTTTTTAGGACTTCAGCAAATGTTCTCATCACACTTTGGCACATAGCTATCCAAAAGATGCCACAGAAAGCCACTTTCTATCCAAGCCTAGAGCCATCCCTTCCACATATGATTCTCAACCTCAAAAGAACCAGAATTATTGCAGGTCAAGTGAATGTGTCTTCTAAAACTCTTAGGTATTTTTGTAAATTTTACATATTGTGAGAGTTTTTGTATTTCTGTATACTAAAATTTTGTAAACATTGTATTGGTGTTTTCAGTTCTTCTACTTAGCCTCAGAATTTGACAAGTGGCTCTGAAAATGGAGCTGGTGTTGGAGGAGGGAGGAAAGAACTAACATGAAATTGAATGGCTTCTAAATTGTTTGGCACCTTATAGTATCACATTTATTTATTTATTTATTTATTTATTTATTTATTTATTTATTTTTTAAAGATTTTATTTATTTATTCATTTATCCCCTCCTTGCTGCTTGTGCTCGCTGGGTCAGCTAACCACGCCGTGCGGGCAGGCTTGCCTTCACCAGGAGGCCCCGGGAACCGAACCCGAGGCCTCCCATATGGTAAACAGGAGCCCTACTGATTGAGCCACAGCCGCTTCCCTAGTATCGCATTTATACCTTCAATAACTCTGAGAGTCAATTAGTAAGTATTATCACAATTATCAATATATTAAAATTGAGTTTCAGAGAGAAAAAGCAATTACTCCAAATACCCACAGGTAATAAGTAACAAGCTTAGCATTTCTCCTCATTAAATCACTGACTAGAGGTGACATTATTTACATGACAGCATAAGACATGCCGTGGAAAAACCTCTCTTCAGAATCAGGTAATAAAAGGACAAATCCCACTTGCTTAGAACCCTGGACGATGACAGAGACTGGAGAAGAACTCCACAAACACTGAATTAAAGAAAAAACAAAATAATCTACAAGATCAGGTAGGAAATTTCTGTCCCCAATATGCCAGTATATACCCCTCCCTCTTATTTGGTCCTGCACAGCTTGGGAGTTGCACAGAGGTAGAAAGGCCAAGGTCCCTGCAGCCAGGGATGCAGACTATAGAGCTTCCCACAGCAGTGAGTTAGACCTCCATGCATATCCTGGCACAGGGACCCAAGTCCCCAGAGAACCAGAACAGAACACAAGTTGCTGAGTCATGCTGTGTCCTGCATACAAAAGGGACCTCAGAGGGAAAAAGAAAGAGAGACCACAGCAGAACTGTTGGCAAGAGAGGTGCACACTCAATCTAGCTGCTGTTGGTTGGGCCATCTAAACACAAAGGAGACTCTTCTGTCTGTATTGACCCATCTTTCTGGATTGACCCCATCTGGCTCCCTGAGGCAGAATACCCTAACAGGGAAGAAATTGGAAGCAGAAAAGTCTCACAAAAAAAAAAAAAAAAAAAGGAAGGGGGAGAGAATGAAGCTGTAAGACAAGACAGCTACCAGACTGAGAAGTGTAAAGAAAAGGGGCACTAAATGAGGGAGAGAATTTAGACAAATCATAGGACCTGGGGAGAAAATTTTGCACAAAAACAAACAGAACAGATTAAGATTTTCAGAGAAGGAATAGAGGAAAGGAAGCTTTCTCCTAGAGTTGAAGCAATTGCACAAAAAGTGCAATCTTAAAAAATTGTTCTGCATATCCAGGGCAAGAATCAGAAGAAGAAGAGCTGAGAATATTTGAACAGTTAAACATGTGCTACACTAAAGGTCCAGAATATGTTGGACCAAGTATCATAGAAGAGCCTTAACACAAAGTCAATCAACAATAAAACTCTAGAAAAGAGGGGAAAATGGACCTTCAGAGATAACTCATCAAGATACTAAGATACCCAGGTATCAGCAAAATATTATAAGTCATACTGAGAAACAGAAAGATATGGCTCAGTGACGGGAACAAATTAAAACTTCTGAGAGACACAGATTTGGAACAACTAATCAAAGGAGTTCAAACAAATCTACTAAATCAATTCAAGGAGAAGAATGAAAATATGGATATAGAGCTATAGGATATTAAGAAGGCAAGGTAAGAGCATAAAGAAGAATTTCAAAGTATGGAAAGAAACATAACAGAAATAATGGGAATGAAAAGCACAATAATAGATATTAAAATACACTAGAGTCATACAACAGCAGATTTGAACAGACAGAAGAAAGAACCAGTGAATTACAAGACAGAACAATCAAAATCATACACTCAGGGGAGTGGTTGTGGCTCAAGTGGGTGGTTGAGCACCTGCTTCCCACATAGGAGGTTCCAGATTTGGTTCCCAGTGCCTCCTAAAAAAGCAACAACAACAACAAAACAAATGAAAGAGCCAACTCAGCCGAGCTGATGTGGCTCAGTGGTTGAGTGCCAGCTTCCTACATATGAGGTCCTGGGTTCAATCTCTAGGCCCCAGTACCTCAAAAAAAAAAAAAAAAAAAAAAAAAAAGATGCAGTCAGAAGAACAGATAGAGGAAAGAACAGAAAAAAATGAGCAGGGTTTCAGGGATTTGAGTGATGGCATGTAGCACACAAACATATCCATTATGGATATCCCAGAAGGAGAAAAGAAAGGAAAAATGGCATAAAGAATTTTTGATGAAATAATGGCTGGAAATTTTCCAACTCTTATGAAAGACATAAATATACATGCCCAAGAAGTACAATGCACTCTGAGCAGAATAAACCCTAATAGACCCACACGAAGACACATACTAATAAAATGTCAAATGCCAAAGATAAATAGAGAATTCTAAAAGGAGTGAGAAAAGAGATTCATCACCAACAAGGGATCCTCAATAAGATTAAGTACTTATTTGTCACAGAAACCATGGAGGAGAGAAGGCAGTGGTGTGATATATTTAAGGCACTGAAAGAAAAAAAAAAACCTGCCAGGCAAAAATTCTTTATCCAGCAAAACTGTCATTCAAAAATGAGGGAGAGTTTAAAATATCCATAGATAAAGAGAAACTGAGATTGTTCATAAACAAAAGATCTTCCCAGCAAGAATTACTAAAGGGAGTTCTGCATGTTGAAAGGAAAAGATAGGAGAGTGTGGTTTGAAGAGTGTGAAGAAATTAAGATCTTCAGTAAGGGTAAACACAAAACCTATTACTAATGTACCCTCAATATACAACTCTACTCTTTAACTCCTAAAAGGGTCAGAATACAATTGAACAAGAAAAAGGCATATTTCCTGGTAATGCATAGGAAAAATATGAAGAGGTAAAGTGGGACAAAAAGAACATAAAGAGAGGAAGCAGAGGGATATGGGAGCAGAGAAAGTGTATGCTATTGAAACTATGTTGGGATCTTTTCACATTAGTAGGTTATAGATATAGGTTGTATAATATAAACCCTACACAAAGAAAGAATTTTAAAAAAATATACAGAAATAGAAATGAAAAAGGGATCAGACAGATACATCACAAAAGGTCAATACTACAGAAAAAGAGGTTGCAATAAAGGAAAAGAGAGAAAAAAAAGATATGACCAAAAAAACAAGCAAACAAAAAAAAACAACCACAAAGGACAAAATGAGTGAAGTACTGCTTTCACAGTAATAATACTCAATGTTAATGGATTTAACTCCCCAATCAAAAGACACAGATTGGCAGAATGGATTAAAAAAACATGGTCCAACTATATGTTAATTACAAGAGACTCACCTTAGACACAAAGACACAAATAGGATGAAAATGAAAAGATGTAAAAAGATATTCCATGCAAATAGTAATAAAAAAAGAGCCAGGGTAGTTATACTAATATCTGACAAAACGAACTTTAAGCCAAAAGCTGCTATAAGGACAAAGAAGGACACTATATATTAATAAAAGGGTCAATCAATCAAGAAGAAATAAAAATCATAAATATTTATGCACTTAACCATGGTACCTCCAAATACATGAGACAAACACTGGCAAAACTAAAGGGAGAAATAGACACCTCTACATTAATAGTTGGAGACTTCAGTACACCACTCTCTTCAACAGAGAGAACATCTAGACAGAGAATTAATAAGTAAACAGAGAACTTGAAAAATATGATAAATGAACTAGACCTAGCAAACATTGTACCCCAAAATAGCAGGATACACATTCTTCCCAAGTGCACATGCATCATTCTCCAGGACATGTTGGGTAACAAAACATGTCTCAATAAATTAAAAAGATTGAAATTATACAAAGCATCTTCTCTTACCATAATGGAATAAAGCTGGAAATCAATAACAAGCAGAGAACTGGAAAATCCCCAAATATATGGAAGTTAAATAACACACTCTTAAACCATCAGTGCATCAAAGAAAAAATTGCAAAGGAAATCAGTAAATATCTTGAGACGAATGAAAAAGAGCACACAACATATCAAAATGTATGGGATGCAGGGAAGTCAGTGCTGTGAGGAAAATTTATAGCCCTAAATGCTTCTTTTTAAAAAAGGAGCCAAAATCAAAGAACTAACTGCACACCTGGAAGATCTATAAAAAGAACAGCAAACTAACCCCAAAGCAAGCAGAAGGAAAGAAATAACAAAGATTAGAGCAGAAATAAATAAAATTGAGAATAAGAAAACCATAGAAAGTGCTTACTTAGGCAGCACATGTACTAAAATTGGAAGGATACAGAGATGATTAGAATGGCCCCATGCAAGGATAAGACAGAAATTTGTGAAGCATTCCACATTTTTATGTGCAGTGTCTACTTATAGAGCATACCAACAACATGCTGCCTGGATCATCCCCTTCTTCTGTTACCAGACCTTTGTTTTTGACCTGAACACCTTAGTCACAGTCACTGTGCTTATTTATCCAAACTCCATCCAGTAATATATATGATAGCCTTCTAATTTTCCCTGCAGAGATGATATGTCAGTGAATCCTTCCTGTTTGGTACTTATTATACTTCTGTTTATCAACATCATCTTGACTTTCAAGGGTTACCTAATTAGGTTTGTTTGGAACTGCTACAGATACATCAATGGCAGAAACTCCTCCAAAGTCCTCATTTATGTTACCAGCAATGACACTCTGGTGCTGTTATCCCCATATGATGATGGCACAGTGAATGGTGCTAACAAGGAGTCAGTGCCACCTTAAAAGTCTGCCTGAACCTGAAAGGGGTCAGAGTTGAGAGCTACAGCTTGACTTTTCAGAACATCAGAGCAATAGTTCATCAATTCCACTGCTGAGATGAGCTCTCTGAAATTATTTGTTGCTGAAATGCTACATATCAAGTTTAGATGATGAGTTGAAACCCTCTGTAGTTTTAAGCATACACTTTAGCTAGAACACTGTGATAGATTCACTGTAGGGGTGTGATGCAAGGGTCTTCACTAGCCTTTCCTAAACACTGAAACATCCAAAAAATATAAATGGAGCTGGAGAAACAGTCTGGTTTTATACTATCTGGGCACCCAAGTTGGAGAATTAGTCACATTTTCCCTCTATTCCTTCTGTCCCTTTTGAAAGTGTAAAGTGAAGTAAAAATTTGGCAGTGTTTTTCTTAAACCATTCCATTGTATAGAGCGAAACTCTTATGAGAACAAGAATGTTCATTGTATAACCATTGCTTTAAGTAGATAAATATGAATCCTTCTATACATTGCAAGTATTTCCTTAAAATTCTTTATGACTTAAATTCAATGACAAATTAATTTGCTATTCAAGAATTTTCTCCATCAGCTAATTTAAGACAACTAGACCGCATCAGGCAATGAGAGCAGTAAATATCAGATGGCTGTCCTTGTATATCTCATGCCTGGAGTCACGGAGTGGGGTACCTCATCAGTTGTTTATGGGATGTGAATTAATTTGGTTGGTACTGCTTGCTCTTTGGCTCTCCTTTCTCCTGGCTCCCCTCCATTCCCAGGAACCCCATTTTATTAAGTGTTCTGCCCTAGCCTGATCCTAGCAGGACACCTTTATTAATCAGCCAAAGGGGTACTGATGCAAAGTACCAGAACTCTGTTGGCTTTTATAAAGGGTATTTATTTGGGATGGAAGCTTACAGTTACAAGGCCCTAAAGAGTCCAACTCAAAGTTGCTTCCTCACCTAAATCTGTTGCCATGTATTGAAGAAAGATGGTGGGCCAAGTCTGCAAGGGTTCAGTCTTCCTCTTTTCTCTTAAGGCTCTGTATTATTCAGCCAAAGGGGTGCTAATGTGAAATACCAAAAATGGTTTGGTCTTTATAAAGGGTATTTATTTGGGGTAGAAGTCCACAGATACCAGGCCATAAAGCGTTAAGTTTCTTCTCACCAAAGTTCATTGCCACGTGTTGGAGCGAGACGGCTGCTGACGTTTGCCAGGGTTCAGGCTTCTTGTGTTCCTCTCTTCCTGGGGCTGCGTTTCTTTCTGGGATTAGTTCTTCTGGTTCCTCCACAAGGTTAGCTGTAGACTATCAGGCAAATGGCTCACTTCTCTTCTTTTGGGGCCTTTTCTCCAACATCAAAACTGCTTCTCAAAAACTGCTTCAACTCTGTTCTTGCCATGCCTTTTATATTTGATTCCACCCACTAAGGGGTGGGGCTCAATACCCTACTGACGTGGCCCAGTCAACGCCCTAATCATAACTTAATCATGCCCAGATTAACAGATCAGTTTATAAGCATGATCCAATTATAATTTTGGAATTCATAATTACATCAAACTGCCCAACTGCAACAGGCTCCATGGTCCCAGCTTCATCCAATCTCAGCTGTAGGCTGGAAGGCTCACCTCTCTCCCCAAAGCTCATTTCTTCCTGGGCTCAGATGCTGTGCTTTCTCTACAAGGCTAGCTGTGAACTATCAGGCAAATGGCTCAGCTTGCTCTCCAGGGCTGCCGTATCCTGTCTGATGAGCTGTCTCTCTTCCTCTGTGTTCTTCTTCTCTGTGTATTTACTTCCCAGGGCTCCATCATCAAAACTAAAAGACTCTCTCCTCTGCTGTGTCATTTTCTCTGTGAGTCCCCACCCACCAAGGGGGTGGGGACTCAATGTCCTACTGATGTAGCCAAATCAAAGCCCGAATCATAATTTTTGAAAAAGTGAAACCTCTGAATTTAATACAATCTAATATGCCCAGAAGAATAGACCAGTTTATAAACATAATCTATATTTCTTTTTGAAATTCATAAAAATATCAAACTGCTATGACATCCAACTCACTTTATTGAGTACAACTGCCAATATGTATGTGCCTAATAATATGAAGAAGGTTTTCTCTTTTTTCTGCAAGGTACATCCAACTACTTCAAACTAATATGCCTAGTCATCCTTAAAATGTAAAACAATATTCAAAAACTGATGAGCGTTGTTTTCCTTGTTGAAGGCTCTTATCTTGATGACCTGAATTACAAGGGGCTTTTTACATGTTCTTATGTTCAAATATCAGTAGCTTTTCTGTTTGTTCATTATTGAGTGTGCTGTAAATGAAGGCTTGTGCTTCCCCCACAAAACAATAGAGAGCAGTAACAAAATCAAAAGATGATTCTTTGAAAATACTAATAAAATTGAAAGACCCTTAGCTAAACTGGCAAAGAAAAAAGGCAGAATATGCAAATAAATGAAATCAGAAACGAGGGGGACCATTACTACTGACTCCACAGAAATAAAAAGGATTACAAGAGGATTCTATGAACAACTGTATGGCAACAAATTAGTCAACCTAGATGAAAGGGACAAATTCCTAGAAATATGAATAACCTACAATACCTCTAGAAGAAATAGAAGATCTCAACAGACCAAGTACAAGTAAAGAGATTGGATCAGTCATCAAAATCACCCAGTAAAAAAAAGTCCAGGACCAGATGCCTTCACAGGTGAATTATACTCATCATTCCAAGATGAATTAACACCAATCTTGCTCAAACTCTTCCCAAAAATTTAACAGGAGAAAAGGCTAACATGACCCTAATACAAAGCCAAGTAAAGATAATAAAAGAAGAGAAAATTGCAGACCAATTTCTCTTATGAATATAGATGCAAAAATCCTCAACAAAATACTTGCAAATGAAATACAACAGTATATTGATAGAATTATATGCCATGCTCAAGTGAGATTTATCCCAGGTATGAAAGAGTGGTTCAACACAATAAAATCAATTAATGTAATACACCACATTAACAAAATGAAGGGGAAAACAACATGATCATTTCAATTGACATAGAAAAGTCATTTGACAAAATTCAGCATCCTTTCTTGATATGAACATTTCCAAAAGTAGGAATAGAAGAAAATTTCCTCAGCATGATAAAGGGCAAATATGAAAAACCCATAGCTAACATAATAATAACAAAAGACTGAAAGAATTCCCTCTAAGATCTGGAACAAGACAAGAATGGCCATTTTCACCACTGTTATTCAACATTGTCTTAGCCAGACATTGTTCTAGCCAGAGCAAGTAGGAAAGAAAAAGAAATAAAAGATATCTAAATTGGAAAGAAAGAAGTAAAACTTTCACTATTTGCAGATGACACAATGTTATATAGAAAGTCCCAAAAAATCTATTATTGTTCAACTATAGACATTATTATTCTAGCAATGGAAGAACTCTTATCAGTGATATAAAGGCAGTAGTTACCAGAGGTTCTGGGGGATGGGAGAGGGAAGAATAGGTGTAATATGGGGGCATTTTTGGGACGTTGGAGTTGTCCTGTATGATATTGCACTGATGGATATAGGCAATTATATATTTTGTCATAACCTACAAAATTGTGCAGGACAAAGTGTAAAGTATAATGTGAACTGTAATCTATAGTTAGTAGCAATGCTTCAATATGTGTTCATCAATTGTTACAAACATACCACACTAATGAGGGATGTTGTTGATGTGGGAAAGAGTGGGAGGGGAGGGATTGGGGCATATGGGAATCCATTATATTTTTTTATGTAACATTTATGTAGGGCTTCTTTAAAATAAAATTTTTAAAAAACTTTTTTAAAAAAGCTACTAGAGCTAATAAAAGAATTTAGTAACATGGTGGGGTACTAGATTAACATCCAAAAATTAGTAGTGTTTCTATTCACTAGTAATGGGCAATCTGAGGATGAAATCAAGAAAGAAATTCCATTTACAATAGCAACTAAAGAATCAAATATCTAGGAATAAATTTAACCAAAGATGTAAAAGACTTATACACGGAAAACTAGAAAGCATTGTTAAAAGAAATCAAAGAAGATCTAAATAAATGGAATTGCATTCCATGCTCATAGATTGGAAGACTAAATATCATTAAGATATCAATTTTACCTAAATTGATTTACAGATTCAGTGCAATCCCAATCAAAACTACAACAGCCTACCTTGCAAAATAGAAAAGTCAATTACCAGATTTATTTTGAAGGGTAAGGAGCCCCAAATAGCCAAAAACATCTTGAAAAAGAAGAATGAAGTTAGAAAACTCACACTTCCTGACTTTATTTTATTTATTTTTTTTGAAATACCAAAAATAGGCTGGTCTTTATAAAGGGTATCTATTTGGGGTAGAAGTCCACAGATACCAGGCCATAAAGCGTTAAGTTTCTTCTCTCACCAAAGTCCATTGGCACGAGTCGGAGCAAGACAGCTGCCGGCGTTTGCCAGGGTTCAGGCTTCTGGGGTTCCTCTCTTCCCGGAGCTGCGTTTCTCTCCGGGCTTAGCTCCTGGTTCCTCCACAAGGTCAGCTGTAGACTGTCAGGTAAACAGCTCACTTGTCCTGGGGCCTTCTCTCCAACATCAACACTCCAACTTCAGAGCTCAACTTCAGAACTGCTACTTCCTGACTTTAAATCTTATCACAAAGCTACAGTGGTCAAACAGTATGGTGCTGGCATAAGACCAATGGAATTGAATCCAGAGTTCAGACATAGATCCTCACATCTATGGCCAATTCACAACATATACAAGAATTAATTGAAATGGATGAAAGACCCCAAATATAAGAACCAGGACTATAGAACTCCTAGAAGAAAACGTAGGGAAGCATCTTCAGGATCTTGTGTTAGGCAATGGTTTCTTAGTCTTTACATTCAAAGTAAAAGCAACAAAAGAAAAAATAGATAAATGGGACCTCATCAAAATTAAAAACTTTTGTGCATCAAAGAACTTTATCACAAAAATGAAAAGACAAATTGCTCAGTGAATAAAAATATTTGGAAATCAGATATCCAATAAGGGTTTTGTATACAGCATATATAAAAAGTCCTACAACTCAACAATAAAAAAACAAACAACCCAATTAAAAAATGTTAAAAGATTTGAATAGATGTTTCTCCAAATAGGTTATACAAATGGCTAAAAAACACATGAAAAGATGCTCTACATCACTAGCTATTAGGGAAATGCAAATTAAAACCACCATGAGATACCATTCAATACCCACTGGAATGGCTACTGTTAAAGAAACAGAAAATTACAAGTGTTGGAGAAAGTGTGGAGAAATAGGAACACTCATTATTGCTGGTGGGAATGTAAAATGGTGCAGCTGCTGTGGAAGACAGTTAGGCAGTTCCTCAGAAAGCTAAGTATAGAATTACCATAAGACCTGGCAATCCCTCTACTAGGTATATATGCAAAAGAATAGAAAGTAGGGACTCAAACAGATAATTTCACACCAATGTTTATAATAGCATATAATCACAATTGCCAAATTGTGGAAACAACCCAAGTGTCCATCAACCAATGAATGGATAAACAAAATGTGGTATATATATACAATGGAATATTATTCAGCTAGAAAAAGAAATGAAGTCCTGATACATGTGATAACAGGGATGAACTCTAGAGACATACTGAGTGAAATAGGCCAGACACAAAGTACAAATATTGTATGATCTCATGGATATAATATAGTTAGAATAAGCAAACTCAGAGTCAGAATCTAGAATATAGGTTATCAGGGGCTAGGTTGGGGCTCAAGAATGGAGAGTTAATTTGTACAAGATTTTTAGATAGGTAGATTGAAAAGTTTTATAAATAATGGTGGTGATGGTAGCACAATATTGTGAGTATAATTAACAGCACAGAATTATGTATATGAATGTGGTTAAGAGGGGGAAAGTTTAGGTCATATATATGTTACTAGAATAAAAATGAAAAAGAAACAATAAAGGACTGCATAAAACAGTGAACCCTATTGTAAATGATGGACTATCGTTAATGTACAAGTATAAAAATGTTCTTTCATGAATTATAAAAATGTACCACACTAATGCAAGGTGTTAAAAATAGGGTAGTATATGGAAAAAATACACCTAATTTAAGTTATGGACTCTAGTTAATAGTACGATTTTAATATTCTTTCATCAGTTGTAACAAAGGTACCACACCAATGCAAACTGTCAACCATAGGGGGGTATATGGGAATGCTGTATTTCTTACATGATTTTTCTGTAAACCTACCACTTCTCTGATTTAAAAATTTTTTTTTCAATTTCTTACTAATATAGGACCAAGAATCTATAGCTAATATCCTAAATTCTTAGATGATTTAGGAGAAATCATTTAATTTTTCTCTGTCATAGCTATCTGCAAAAAAAAAAAAAAAAGTACATTCACTTTAAACATATCTTACAGTGAATCAGGCAGATGGTTTTAGGTTTCATTTCAAGTTCATTGTTCAGGTCTTTTAACAGAAAGAGAAATGTCCTAAATGTTAGGGTCCATTGTAAACTCTTGAATTTCCTAGTTCAGATCTTTAATCCTCAAGTTAAATCAGGCCACTAACCACAGCACAGAGCCTCATGGAACATTTTCCCCAGTGAAACAAATACTTGGACTTTGTGATGGGGTCAGGCAAAGCTAGAAATGGAACTCCTTCCTGGCTATCCATGTGAAAGACCTTGTTTAAGGGAATCCTATGTTGCCAGCACAGTCATTTGTCAAGAACAATAGTCATTGGCACAGTGTTAATATGTGAAGATTGGGCAGGCTGCCAATGAAAGCAAACTCTTTTCTGGTGTGTGCAAAGTTGTGCTGGGCATCAGCTGAAGTTCACCATTGATGACCATCTGACAACTGCCTTTCACCAACAATACACCCACTTGGACAACTCAGCAGATTGGAGAATGTATTTCTAGGGAGAGGCAACATGATGTAATGGAAAAAGAATGAGAATAGAAGTGAAGAAACCCTAATTTTAATTCCAATGTTGTGAGACTGGTCCTTTCTTTAACTCCCTGGGTCTCGTTTTCCTTATTCATTCACTCACCCCGTGTACCCACCCAGGCACCCATCCAGGCATCCATTCAGACATCCAGCAAGTATTTATTGAATGTCAAATTATTTTCAAGGCTTTGGGTCAGATGATACAGAAATTTCATAATTCTGCTTTGTGTGTATTAGGCATAATAATAGTCCCATCTACCTCAAAGAGACATAATGAGAATAAAAATCCAGTTTTTACATTTAAAAAGTAGAAATAATTATATTTGTTTTGCTTACTTCATCAATCTATTATAAGAATCATTTGAGATAATTATGTGGGTAAACTTTATGAGCTTAAAGTATTATATAAATATGTAGAAAACTAGATACTTTAACTATTTAAAGTTAACTGAAACATCCCATTGCAGTGTATGAGCTGGAGAAAGATTGGGAGAGAGAGAATGCCCAGAAACTAATAAGATTTAGAACCATAGAACAATTTTCCTTTTCTTATTTTGTTTCAAAAGAAAGACTTCCAAAACTAAAAATAGAGGGTAGTTTAAATAACTATATAGCTTTTCAAAGAAAAGCCACAGATAAAAGCCAAACCTGTGGTTCTCAAAACTATACCCTTGTATTATACTGATTTTTGTAGTTTTAGATGTTCAGCCTTTAAATCAATTAGGATTAGGTTTAGCTGCACATAAAAGAAAAATGTATAATGCCGGTATCTAAAGCAAGCTAGAAGTTTTTCTGTTTGTTTGTTTTTTCTTTCTCCCCTCAAATAAAAGAAATCTAAAGAGATCTAACTATGGCTATCCCATGGGGCCTGGGCTAACTTTTTTCTCCATTAAAATGTGACTTTCATTAAGGCCATTTCAGAACTGCTTAGCTCCAGTTATCACAGCTGCATTGCAGGCCAAAAGAAGAAAAAGACCCTTCCCAGCTTTGCAGAATTCCTTTAGGCAGTCTTCATCCATATTCCATCTAGGAATTCTGCTTTCATTTCTTTGAAAGAAATTAGTCTCGTGGCCATATTTATGCATGAGTGAGGTTGGGATGTAATTTTTATCCTGGGAGATGCTGTGCCCAGCTACAGACTGGGCCTCTGTTAAAAAGGAAGTAGAGAATAGGTATGAAGTTAAGCAACTAGCATTCTTTTCCACATACAATGTTCAGAAAAAAGATAAGGTATTAGATAGAATTTTCTCTATTTTAAAGTTTTTCTCCATAAACATTTCATATTCCTTTGGTTTTAAGAATATTGCCCATTCTCTTATAACAGTATACAATAGTATCTGATGGCACAAACTTACATGCTTGGTTTTTAGAATATAAGTATTTGTGTTTCACTTTATTCCACAAAGAGCAGCATGAGTTTCACGAGTTTCGTTACATGAATATATTTGAGTCCGATTAATCCAAATCATATAAAATCACAGAAGTCTAGTCTGCAAACATGCTCTACATGGAACTAAGCTACTATCTCCTGGTCCTCCAACAGCCTTAGTCCAGAAGCACTTTTAGAAAACCATATTGACTTGAACATCAGCATAAAACAGGTATCCCTGAAATTTTCCCAATAAAGAAGACTGTCCTCACATTGTGACCACAGCATGTGTACCTTTCTATACCTGTTCTCAGCCCTCAAACTAGAATAGGATTGTGCTCTGAGTGAAATCCCCTTGGTGTATTATTTATCTAATTTATTTATTTAATAAATTTAATCAAGTGATTAAATGTATTTATTTATTGTAGTGACATTTATATAAGATCAACTTTGCCATTTTAACCATTTTAGATGTACAATTCAGTACATTTTAATTACATTTACAACGTTGTTCAACTATTACCAACATCCATTACAAAATCTTTTTCATCATCCCAAACAGAAACTCTGTACTCAGTAAGCAATAACTCCCAATTTTTTTTGCCCCTCCAAACTCTGGCAACCTGCAAACTACTTTCTGTCTCTATGAATTTGCTTATTATAGTTATTTCATATCAGTGGAATCATACAATATCAGTTCTTTTGTGTCTGACATTTCACTATGATGTTTTCAAGATTCAGCCATGTTGTACCACGTATAAAAATTCCATTCTTTTTAGGGCTAGATAATATTCCACTTTATGTGTATACCATATTTTATTTATCCATTCTTCCATCTATGGATACTTGGGTTATTTCTACGTTTCGGCCATTGGGAATAATGCTGCTATGAACATTGGTGTTTTGTGTTGACCTTATAAATATGTATAATTACACCTTTCGGTTCATTTAGAATTTGCCTTCTAAGGACCATAGATAATTCTGGGCAACAGTGCCTGAGGGGCTCATTTCTTAATCCTGGAAGTATGACAAACCAATTAAATCATGAAAGAGCAGTGGATCTCCCAAAACTGTCTTGATTGTTTGGGGAAGATAGACTATTCTCTGCAAGTCACAATATGGGATGACCACTCTTTTGTTTGCTAAAAGCTGCCGAAATCCATATAATAGAAATATGTTGGCTTTTAAAATGGAGATTTATTAACTTATAAACTTACAGTTCTGAAGCTGTGAAAAGTGTACAAATCAAGTCTTCATCAGGTGATGTTTTTCTCCTTGAGGACTGGTTGGTGGTGGTACTGGATTCCTCTCTCATATCACAAGGCTCATGGTAAAGCACATGGCGCTGTCCGCTGATCTCTTCCCTCTCCTCCATGCTTGTTGCTTTCAGCTTCTGGCTTCAGTGGCTTCCTATGTCCTGGGTTCTGTCAATGGCTTCTTGCTTTCATGGCTCTCTCTCTCTGCTTCTATGGCTTTTTTCTGTCTCTGTGGCTCCATATTCCTCCCATTTATAAAGGACTCCAGTAAGAGGAGTCCCACTGTAGCAGTTTGGTATTATTTATGAATTCCAAAAATAGATATTGGATTGTGTCTGTAAATTGGTCTGTTCCTCTGGCTGTATTAGATTGTATTGGATTCAGTGGTTTCACTCTCACTTGATTAAATTATGATTAGGGCTTTGATTGGACCATGTCAGGAGGACATTGAGTCTCTGCCCCCTTGGTAGGCAGGGACTCACAGAGAAAAGCACACCACAGAGGAGGGAGGTTGGAGTTTTTGAGCTGGAGCCCAGGGAAGTAAAGACACAGAGAAGCAGATATGTGAGGAATGACAGAAGGCTCCATTAGACACAGCAGAGCCTGGGAAGAGAGATGAGCCATTCGCCTGATAGTCTACAGGTGACCTTGTGGAGTGAGCAGAGCAGCTGAGCCTGGAGAGAAACAAGCTCTGGGAGAGAGATGAGACTTATCCCAGCCTACAGCTGATATTGGAAGAAGCTAGGACCATGGAGTCTTAAGAGAAAGAGGAAGGCTGGACCCTTGCAGATGTTGACAGCCATCTTGCTCCAACATGTGGCAACAGACTTTGGTGAGGAAAGTAACTTACATTTTATGGCCTGGTAAATGTAAGCTTCTACCCCAAATACATACCCTTTATAAAAGCCAACAGATTTCTGGTATTTTGCATCAGCACCCCTTTGACTGACTAATACACCCACCATGGTCCATGCCCTACTGAAGTAATCTAATCAAGAGGTCCTTTCTAAAACACCCACAGAAATAGATTAGCTTTAGGCACATGATCTTTTCTGGGGTCCATAAAAGTCCCAAACTACCACAGCAACCAAATAAGAAACATAAGCTCTCGACTTTGAAGCAAAGTTTTTATTTCTTCAAAAACAACCACATCCAAGTATCATAAGCTTAAATTCAATATATCTTGGGCCTCTTGGCAAACAGTATAATTTCTGAATGAAATAAGGCTTAGAGTAATTTGGAGTAATTTGAAAATGTGACTATGTTATGTGACCTTGGACAAATCACTTAATCATACCAAGTTGTTATTTTATGAATAATAATGTTATATTATATTAGCACAGCAATCACATAAAAGTATTGCTATACTACTATATAAATGTAAGAAAAATAGCTAAGTGGTCATACCATATCTGTCAAAGGATTTTGTCACTGACTTGCTAAGATACTTTTGACAAGGCTGTTACTTGGGGGTCAGCAGTTTACTCACTCTCATGAGACCATTGAGCTCTACAATATATAATTTCCTAGCTGGATTTAGTGTTCTACCATTCTAGGCCTTATTATCTCTAGACTCCTCTTCTCTTCTTTGGGTTGCTTCTTATTTCTGGGCATTTTGCTGCCCATTGTCCTTCGCTCTAAAGGTTAGTGAAAGAAAATATTAGCAGTTCTGGTAAATAATGCAAAAGTAAATAGAAATGTGCTAGAGATATGTTCTGTAGAAAATCATGTAATGATAAAATGACACTATAACTTGGGGGACAAGATGGAATGGTGGTTAGAACATAGGCTCTGGAGACAAAGAGTGCTGGGTTTAGGTCCTAAGTCAATTCCATACTGGCCACTTGACCCTTAGAAAATGATATAACCTCTTTAAGCCTCATAGGTTACTGGGGTTTATAATAATACATACCTTATAGGACTTGTGAGAATTGAATATGACACATGAAGTATAGTGGTGGGTGGGTGGAAAGCATGTAGTAAATTGTATCTATTACTATCAACCAACACCATTATAAGAGACTTCTCTGTATATCAACAATGACAGGATTTCCCCCAATATGGAGGTCCATCTATTTCAAGCAATAGTGGATCCAATGCAATTCTAGTACAATAGAATAGCCTTGTATTGATATTAATAGGATTTAACCTGTTTCTATTCCCTTTCCATAGGAAAATGGAGACTTCATTATCTATTTTCAAATGTTTATTTAATTTATAGTTCACTCCAAATTAGAGGTGAGTCCCTTACTATTTTGTCTTTTTCTAGTGTAACAGCTCTGTGGCTTTGAGGTTTGCTGTCTTCCCAATTTACAGTAGTTTCATCAGCACTCCTGTTTCCTGTTTTGTCCCTGTCTTGGCTGCTTGTTTTGCATCTCTAGCTCCTTCCTCTTCCTCTTCAGAGGATATCATCATCATTTCCAGTAGGGATGGGCAATGCCACCAGCTTCTCTTGTTTCAGCTTTTCCTCTTTTTTCTTTTTCTTTTTTTAACCTCCTTTGAACTTTCACAGGCTTCCTGTAATGACTATGTTTCTGTTTCAGCTATTTCAGTATTTCTGTGGCTTTTGATTTTGATCTGGGTCCATGCCTTCTAGCTGAATCCATTTCAAACAAGCAGTTTGAGGTTTTTGCTGGAAGGTAATTTAAATTTGTTTATATGGTCAACCACTCCTGATTTAGATGTCATAAGATTTTTGAGGTAGAGAAGTGACCCTTCCAGAGATTTTTTACCTTTCTCTGTTATGTTATCCCTGAACTCTGTTATTGGCAGACATGGGCTATTTTGTTTTTCAGCCAAATTTATTTCTTATAATGCTAAATAATTATTGCTAAATGAGAATTAGGAAAGTCTTTCATTTCACCAGAGTTTAAGAGTTAGTTAATGTCAACCACAGACACGGATATATCTACATCATTGGATATACTTACATCAATAAGAACAGTCACACACATATTTACACATATGCACAGATAGACACAAACACATGATTATTCTGTTTCAATCTTCTGGCATCTTTTCTGCATGGAAGTCATGAATACAAATTGGATATGAACAAAATAATTCAGTTGCCATAGTAGATAACCTCTTCTGCTTTTTTTTTTTTTTCTTTTTGATACCATTGTTTAGGTAAAAAGCAAAAATGCCACATATTTCTCAGGTTGCTCTCAAATTATTGGACTCGGAGGCGTACATTCGTTTACTCAACAAATATTTACTGAGCACCTACTATGCTTCGGGCACTCACAATGGAGCTGTGAACAAAACAGACCAGATCCCTGCCATATGGAGCCTTATATTCTGAGGTGTTATCATCTTTTAGAATCAGACAGTCTTCTCATTGAAACAAAACAAAACAAAAACAATGCTGTTCAAGATTCCAAGAGAAAAGCACTGAGATAGGAACAGAGACTGGAGTTTATTACATGCCCCATTGTGAGATTTCCTAACAGGCCAAATGTAATATGGAGTGGAGTATTGCTCTCTCTTCCTTCCTGTTTCTGTCACTCAGAACTCACAGCAACATTTCGGGAGCTAGGTATTTCATTTCATGCCAAACTAAAATTTTGTTTTGTTTCTCATTACTCTCAAGTATGAGGGCCATTCCTCTGACGTAAGGATATTTCTGCCCTGTGCCCTGGGAACTCCAAGTATGCTTCTATCTCTTATCTTGCCTTGCTTTTCTCCAGGAAGGAAAAGAGTTCCTCAGAGGGCATTCTCTTGATCTGTAAATTACTGTTTAGATGCCCCAAGGTCTTTACTGGAAAATGCCACTCCTTACAAGCCACCACTAAGTTCTTAATTGGATTCCCACTGTAGTTCTTTTATCCTTTTGATTTATATGACATTGATTGTAAGGTAAAGAAAAAAAAAACTTAAGCCAAGTGTTTGCTACTCACATCTTCCATTCATTTGTATGTGATTAGGTTTTTGTAGCGTATATACAGATATAAAAAAAAACTTCCGAGTCTTTTAATATTATCTGGTTCGTCTGGGGTGTGTAGGAAAGAGTGAGTGTGTTTAACTTTCATTTATAAGCAGTTGTATTTCTAAAGATCCACTATTTTCTGAGATCTCTTACTGTTCTTGTTTTCAACTATCAGAAATTGGAAAATAAAGATTGTGGGAGCTTAAAATGAATGCTTTCAATGTTTGTCATTTTTAAAACTATTTCTGTGGCTCCTTGACTGTTTCTAACATGACTTCACCCAAGAGCAGCTAAGGCCAAACTAGAGTCCTCATTGTAAACAAGGGACAAGGGACATGATGGCCCATAATGAATGCAATCTGGGTATCAGTAGCATTTTATGGGGATAAAAAGCAAGAAAACTAATTTTAAATACAAAGGAAATGAATAAAGCCTCTTGCCACTAAGGGAATTAAGAGGAGACTATTGGGAGGCAGAATCATTCCATGCAGTTGGACCTATGCCCTTCCCCAGATAGGTAGCAGTACCATATGGTTAGGGAGCCTGGCTCTTACCCAAGTGGCTCAGGTGCAATTCTCCATTTGGGCAGGAGCAGGGAGGAAGTGGAGAGTATAAGGGAAGAGACTCCCTGGGTTCAAATCTTATCTCTACCACTTGTTTGCTATGTGATTTTTAAATAACCTAAAACACTGAATAACTTACCTCATAGGTTAATGAGGTTTAAATGAGAAAATTCACATAAAGCATGTTGTCCAGTTGGCACATAGTAATAAATGTTATTATTATTTATTATTGCAAAATGATGGTGATGATGGGTGTCCAGGGAAAGACCAGGCTGAACTCACCTGAAGTGACTCAGTAGGCTACTGGAAGTCAGGACTCAGAAAGGTGAATCAGACACCACCCTCAGAATGAGGTTTGAGAGCTGACAAGACACATTGGCAGGGGTTATTAAGAAGAATGTGGGACAATGCCTGTAAAACCAGGAAGAGCAAGAGAGACCTTTTGTCTCCTGTTGGAATAAAGAGGACATCAGCTTGTCAGGATACAGCTGGAGAAGGAGCTGGATCTCAGCAGAGAAGATGTTGATCCCAACTAATTATGGTTAAGGTCAGATGGGGCCAAGCATTTTCGGTCTTCTGTTTGTCTGGTTTGGATATTTCTGGAGAGGGATTTTATGGTTTTAATTTTTCTAATACTGACTTCTGTGTAAAGGAAGAAAAAAAATGTATTCTATAGTAACCCTCTATAAAGCCATTCACATATATAATTAAACAAGGAGAACCCCTGTGTAGGATGACAGGAATGAAAGACCCCATCCTACCAAAGTACACAGGTAATAAATTCGCTTTTAAACACATTACAGTTATATAAGCTATAAAAAGTGTTGCTATACAGTGACACATCTACTTGAAATTCCCACTAGATAAAGTTTGTATAATTGCAAAAGCGGTAATTGGAAAATGTAAATTTGTATAGAATCAAGAAATAACTACTGAGTACCTATTATGTGCAAGATATTATTACATAATGATAGAACCATGCTATTCTGTTGCTTTATGCATAATTTGCTTTGCATAGTCAATGCCTATCCAATCCCTTTGACCTTTATGAAAAACAATAATCCGAAATATCCTGAAACTGCAAATTACAGACTGTGACTCCAGTAGCATATATTTATAAATTCATAGCCTTTTAAAGCTGGAAGGACTCTTAGAGGAGAATGAGTATAAATGCCCTGGGCTTTCTTTAAAATACTAATGTACTAAGGAGCTTTGAAATTTTAAAATATTATTTTCTTAAAACATCTTATAAAGGAAATTACTTAGTCAAATATATTAATGCTCACTGAATCCCTACTGTTTTAGTCTGCTAGGCTGCTGAAAGCAATATGCCAGAAATGGGTTGGCTTTTACAATGAGGATTTATTAGCTTACAAAATTACAGTTCTGTGGCAGCTTGCGGTTTTTGTGGACCCCAGAAAATCATGTCCTTAGGGTTAACCCATTCCTGTGCATGTAAACCTATTGTAGGTGGGAACCTTTTGATTAAATTACTTCAGTTAAGGGTCTTTTATTAGATTGCATGACCCAGGGTGGGTCTTAATCCTCTTACTGGAGTCCTTTATAAACAGAGGAATAAAAAACTGCAGATACAGAAAAAAGCTGCAGAGACAGAGAGGAATCCAGAAGCTGAGAGAGAAGGCCTGGGAGCCAGAAGCTTAAATAAATAGAGCACAGAAGTTGAGAGAAAGTCACTTTAGCCAGAAGCTAAAAGCAATGAGGCCTGGAGTAGAGGGGAGAGAGAGTGGATGCTGCCATGCATTTGATCGCCCATAGCTGCAGCTCAGAGGGAAAGTATCTTCAGATGATGCCTTGATTTGGACACTTCATCGCCTTAGAACTTTAAGCTTTTAAATTAATAAATCCCCATTGTGAAAGCCAATCCATTTCTGGTATATTGCTTGGCAGCCTTTAGCAAACTAAAACAAATATTGAGGTTGTAAAAATGTCCTAATCAAGGCATCATCAGGCAATGCTTTCTCCCTGATGACCAGCTGCTGGAGATCCTGGACTCCTTTGTCACATGGCAAGGGACATGGTTGTATCTGCTGATCTTTCCCTTCTCATCTGGGTTTTGTTGCTTTCAACTTCTGGCTTCTGTGGCTTTCTCTCTTTCTCTTTCCATGGATATACCATTTATAAAGGACTCCAGTAAGAGGACTAAGACCCACCCTGGGCCATGTCCCAACTGAAGTTAGCTAATCAAAAGGCCCTACTTACAATAGGTTTACACCCACAGAAATGGATTAGCATTAAGAACATGATTTTTCTGGGGTCCATACATCTTCAAACTGTCACATCCACCTAACTATAAGAATTTACTCACCCTAGCCATGTTAATTTTATGAAATACAGAATGGAATTTCAGATAACATAAGTGACTTATTAAGGTAAATGGCATGAATTCTTCATCAGAATGAAATGACAATCAATAGGGCTTCTAAAAAAACAAGATCTAACCTTTGTATTCTGATGGGTGATAATTTTTGTTGGTTATTTCTGTTCCTACTTGTAAAATACTTTCTGAAGTCTGTCCAGTTCCTCTAGAGTTAGGAAAAATGTTCAAATAGAAAGAAGTGGTGATGTGCTTTTGCTCAGTATGGACACATGACAAAACAGCTACAATACTTTTGGTTTTTTAAGTTGGAGGTAGCCAATAGCAAGATTGGTCAGCTAGAAAATTTGGGCTGACCTTGAGGTGGGAGGATACTATAGTGACAGTTAATAGATAACTGATTGCTGGATTTGTAGGGCATGAGAAAACTAAGGCAGAATGTTTTAGTTTACCAAAGGTCTGTCAATGCAAAGTACCAGAGATGAATTGACTTTTATAAAGGGAATTTATTTGGGGTAAAAGATTACAGTTTCAAGGCAAAGAAAAGTCCAAACCAAGGCACCATCAGAGATGCTTTCTCACTAAAATCAGCTGCTACGTGTTGAAGCAAGATGGCCACCAATCTCTGATGAGGTTTGATCTCAGCTGAGGGCAACCAGGCATAGGGCTTATCTCTTTCCAGGCCTTCTATATCAGTCTAGGCTGTTCTGCTTTTTTCTTGAGTTCAGCTGTGAGGTATCAGGCATATAGCAGGGCTCATCTCCTCTTGAGCTGCCCCATGGGCCTAGCCTCCTGGGGCTTCATGCTTAAGTGATCCTCTAGTTCTCTCTCTTATATGGTAGGATCACACATGGTAGGCTTCCTTTTCTTTGTCTGTGTGGCTCTGTGTCTCCTTTTATATCAGACCCAGCAAGGGGGCGGGGACTCAACCTGAGTCATGCCTTACTGGAGGAGCCCAATCAAAAGCCCTAAATTGATCTTATCAAATAATCTAATCAAAGTCCCCTCAATTGATTTTAATTCAATCAAAGGGTATCACACCCAGAAGAATAGATCAGTTTATAAGCATAATCTTTCTCTTTTTGCAATTCATAAAATAATCTCAAACTGTCACACAGAAGGACAATCAGAGTTTACCAAATAGAATTTCACAAAATCAACAGAGGAAAGATATGATTTTCAAACTTTAGAGGATATTTACAAATGCCAGTAAACAAGATATGAACTTTGCTTTCCCATATGGCCTATCACGAGTAGATATCCCAGGAAGAGTAATTTGCCTGCACGTTTAGGCAGGGCACAAGGGGAGGTTAGTTGAATTATTTTGGAATTTAGCTGAGCTTTGAAACAACATTGAAAAGCCGCAGTCCATATCTGAGAGATTTCTAGAGTTGTTGGCTCCCCGCTGTAGAACTTCTGAAAATAGTCAGAACTTCAGGAGGAAGGGGTTAACAAAATAGCTGCCTTAATTTTGTTTAAATGAGCAATGAAGTAACAACAGTCATCACTAGCTATTCTTTTCTTTGTCACTGGACAGATTTTTTCCCCCTGTTCCGAGCTTCCTGCTTGGTATTTGTCTAAGCAGGGAGGAAAGCCATCATTCAAACTCTGCAACAACAGATTGCAAGCTAAGGCTTTTCTATACTTTGTTTAATTTTCCTGAAATGTCCCTTTTTCCAGAAATGATTTATTGGTGATCTAGCATGCTTTTCTCTTACTCAACACTCCCCTGGGGACGTAGTTAAAATACCACTTAGTTGTAATTCTCCTGGGTTGGGGAGTGGTATGTGGTGGCGAGGAAACCAAAGCACAGATTTCAGCAACTGTGGACTGTTGACTTTAAGCTAGTCTTTCATAAAGGGAACCCTCAAAACACATTGGCCATTCAGCAAACGGAATGCATTTCATCTAAGCCTGGCTGGCTTTATGCTTGTCTTTCTTCAGGCTAGAATGATCCTAACCAGCAATGTCTTTGTGTCATGATGCAGAGAATTGGCAAGTACACATGAGGATAATGCTGAAGTATAACTTCTGGGAGGGGGAGGGTGTCAGAGGGAGAAGTAAAGCTCTGTACAATGGCTAATGGTTCTCTCTAATGATACTTATTCTAAAAGAGGTCAATCATTGTTCATTGTCTCTATGGGAAGGAATGCAGCACATTATTTTTGAGTAAAATTTGAGATTTCTTTTGGTAGTAAAGTATACAGAAAATAAAAGCTTTCTGCACTTGATTTCTTTGTTTTGATTTAAGTGTCTCCAAAGACATTCTTCTATAAGAAGGAAAATGACATAATAGGTCTCTAAAGATGAAACATTTTCACTGATAGAAGTGTGCAATAGTGAGTCCACTAGAAGTACTAGGATATGTTACCAAGGTGTTAAAAAATTCTAGTAGGTAGTAGACTTTGCTGATTGCCTGCCCAGCAAATACCTTCCCCTTCTTGCTAACAGAATATAAGTTTTGCTCTCCTCCCATGTAGCCATGTGCCGAGAAGAGGTTGACCTCAGCTCCTGAGTTAAGTCTGGGTGATCCCATCCCTCTACCAGTCATAGATTCAGGAATGATTGTGTGATTCAACTCTGGCCAAAAAAAGGTGTAAGCAGGGCTTTGCTGGAAGATTCTGAGAAGTTAGCCCCTGCCATTAAGCGAACCCAGGAATCCGGCCTTTCTCTCCTTGTTTGGGAATAAGGAAGTGCATGGTTCTAGTTGCTCTTGCATTCTTCCTATCACCATAAGAGGAACCAAATTGAGACCAATGCTGTGGATGCTCCTTATAAGATGACTGAGCCAATGGATCATAAATAAATTTCTTTGTTGTTTAAGCCATTCAATTCAAGATTATGTTACTGGCAGTTAAAGGCATCTTTTTTCTTTTGATTAGAGAAATTGTAGGTTTACAGAAAAACCATACAGAAAGTACAGAGTCCCCATATACCTCCCACCTCATACACATTTTTTCCTATAATTAACACTGTGCATTAGTTTGGTGATTTGTTACAACTGATGAAACAATATTATTATAATTATACTATTAACTATAGTCCACAGTATACTTCAGGGTTCACTGTTTGTGTTGTACAGTCTTATGTTTTTTAAAAATTTTATTCTAGTAACATATATACAACTTAAAATATCCCCTTATAATCACATTCAAATATATAATTCAGTGCCTTTAATTACATTCAAAATGTTGTGCTACCATTACCACCATTATTTACCAAAACTTTTCATTACTGAAAAGTGAAACACTGTACCAATTAAGAATTAACTCCCCATTCTTTACTCCCACCCCAAATCCTGATAACCTATATTCTGGTTTCTGACTTTATGTATTTGGATATTCTAATTCTTTCATATCAGTGAGATCATAATAATATTTTTCCTTTTATATCTGGCTTATTTCACATAACATGATGTCTTCCAGGCTCATATATGTTGTCATGTGTATCAAAACTCCATTCCTTTTCACAAACAAATAATATTCCCATTGTACATACATACCACATTTTGTTTATCCATTCATTGGTTGGTGGACACTTGGATTGATTCCATCTTTTGTCAATTGTGAATATGAGCATCAGTGTGCAAATATCTGTGCTTGTCCCTGTGTCAATTTTGGGGGGTATATACCTAGAAGTGGGATTGCTGGGTCATATGGTAATTCTACACATAATTATTTGAGAAATCACCAAACTGTTTTCCAAAGCAGCTGTACCCACCAATAATGAAAGAGTGTTCTTATTTCTTTTTGCCTAATACAAGATCTTGAATATGCTTCCCTATGTTTTCTTCCAGGAGTCTTATGTCTTTGGTTCTTATGTTAGGTTTCCAGTCATTTTTTAATTAATTTTTGTATGTGGTTTGAGATAGGGGTCTCCATTCATTCTTTTGCATATGGACATCCAGTTTTTCCAACACTGTTTATTGAAGAGACTTGACAACCTTGTCAAAAATCAGTTAGTGGCGGATGTGGCTCAAGTGGTTGGGCGTCCATCTGCCGTAAGAAAGGACCCAGATTCGCTCCCTGGGACCTCCTGGTAAAACAAAAATAGAAGGCGTGTAGGTGAGCCACCAACCCACATGCACAGGAGCAGCAAGCCAGGCCCCACCGAGCCATGCAGCAAGATGATGATGCAGCAAGGGAGAGACATAGGAAAGAGCCAAGACGAGATGCACAGGAAAACCAGGAACTGAGGTGACGCACATAGCAGAGTGCCTCTATCCCACATCGGTGGTCCCTAAGATTGAATCCCAGTGAGGACTGGAGAAGGATGAGAAGAGAAGGCAGGAAACAGACACAGAGGATCACCCAGCAAATGGACACAGACAGCAAGTGGGGGGAGGCGTGGGGACGAGGATAAATAAAGTAAAATAAATAAATCTTTAAAAAAAAATCAGCTAGAGATGTGTGGTGGTTTAGAATGATGTACCCCAGAAAAACATGCTCTTAAACTTAATCCATTCCTGTGGGTGTGAACTCATTACAAGTAGGACCTCTTGATGAGGTTACTTTTCATTAAGGTACGGCCCAACTCAATTGGAATGGGTCTTAATCCTATTACTGGAGTCCTTTATAAGCAGAATGAAATTTGGATACAGAGAAAGAAAGAGAAGCAATAAGGTGAAGGTTAATAGAACACAGAAGAGAAGAGGGAGGCCAGGAGGTTGCCGTGTTTATTGTTATATGACTAAGGAGTCAAGAGCTAAGAATCACTGTCATCCAGCCCCAGATGCCAGTCTGGGAAGAAAGCATCGCCTTGATAATGGCTTGATTTGGACTTCTAGCCTCAAACTGTTAGCTAATAAATTCCTGTTGTTTAAGGCAGCCCATTGCATATTTACTTGAGCAGATAAGGAAACTGAAACAAGATGTGAGGGTTTATTTCTGAGCTTTCAATTCAATTCCATTGGTTTATATGTCTGTCCTTATGCTTGTACCATGCTTGTTATGCCTTTTTATTGAATTGATCCCTTCAGCAATATAGAGTGACCTTCTTTGTCCCTCATAACAGTTTTTGACTTAAGTGCACTTTATCTGATCTTAGTATAGTGACTCCAGCTCTCTTATGGCTTCTATTTGTATGGTATCTTTTTTCCAACTTTTCACTTTCAATCTACTTGTGTCTTTAAATTTAAGGTGAGCCTCCTGTGCTCCTGTATACAGGACATAGCCGGGTCATGCCTTTTTATTCATTCTGCCCATCTTTGTCTTTTGACTGGAAAATTTAAACCACTTACATTTCAAGTAACTACTATTAATGCAGGATTTTTTCTGCCATTTTCCTATTTAGCCTTTGTAAGTCTTATACCTTTTTTGTCTCTCACTTCCTTGGTTAATACCTACTTTCATATTTACTTGCTTTTTTGTATTGTACCATTTTGAGTCGATTCTTATTTCTTTCTGTATGTATTTTAATATATTTTCTTTGTGGTTACCATTGGGCGTAAAATTAACATCCTAAATCTATAGCAATTACATTTGATTTGATACCAACTTAACTTCAACAGCATACACAAACACTGTTCCTATACCTCTCCGTGTCCCCACCTTTTTGTTGTACTTGTTACAATTACATCTTTATTCATTGTAGATCTAAAACCATAGATTTATCATTACTTTTTATGCACCTTCATTATAGAACCTGTAAAAAATTAAAAGTGGAATTACATACCAAACAAATGCAATACAATGTTACTGGCATTTATAATTGACCATATGGTTACATTTACCAGCAGTCTTTATTTCTTTATGCCACTTTAATGGACTGTTAACTGTCTTTTCCTTTCAGTCTGAAGAATTCCCTTTAGCATTGCTTGTAGGTCAAGTGTAGTGGTGATGAACTCATCAGCTTTTGTTTATCTGGAATGTCTTAATCTCGCCCTCAATTTTGAAAGACAGTCTCACCAGATATAAAATTCTTCATTAGTGATGGCTT
Source organism: Tolypeutes matacus (assembly GCA_026826555.1). NCBI lineage: Eukaryota > Metazoa > Chordata > Mammalia > Cingulata > Chlamyphoridae > Tolypeutes > Tolypeutes matacus. Next base: position 3,716,386 of record JAKSZT010054466.1, on the reverse strand, counting down.
TGCTTTAGTGTTTAAATAATTTGTCCCACTGCCTTCTTGTCTCCATGATTTCAGATAAGAAATTGGTACTTAATCTTATTGGGACTTCCTTGTACACAGCATCTTGTGCATCTTTCAGAACTCTCCTTGCCTTGGCATTTGGCACTTTGATTAATATGTGTCTGGACATGGTTCTCTTCAAATTTATCCTGTTTGGGCTTCTTCCTGAAAGTGTGTACTCATATCTTTTACTAAATTTGGGAACTTTTTGCCCATTATTTCTTTGACTATTCCTTCTGTCCCTTTCTTTTTCTTCTCCTGGGACAGCAATAATGTTTATATTGGCACACCTGATGGTGTCCCACCAGTCTCTGAGGCTCTTTCAAAAAAAATTTTTTTTTTCATTTCTTTTTTCTTGCTGCTCCTCAGCTTGAATCATTTCAATTGTTTTGTCTTCAAGTTTACTGATTCTTTCTTCTGCTAACTCCAACCTGCTGTTGGAACTCTCTAGGGAATTTTTCATTTCAGTCATTATGGTTTTCAACTCCACTATTTCTGATTGGTTTCTTTTTAAACTTTCTGTTTATTGAGATTCTCGTACTATTCATACATTGTTATCCTGATTCTCTTTAGTTCTTTCTTTTGTATTTTCCTTTATCTCCTTGTACATATTGAGGATTACTTTCTAAAGACTTTGTCTGGTATGTCCAAAGTCTGATTTTCATTTGCTGATGGTTTCTGGATTTTCACCTTGTTTCTTTGAGTGGACCATCATTTCCCATTTCTTTGTTTGTCTTATATTCTTTTGATGCACACTGTACATTTTAATATTTTAAAATATTAACTCTGGGATTTAGTCCTTGAGTTGTCTGTTCCTTAAGTTTGCATCCATCTATTGATATGACAGAGATTTCCTCGAGTGCCAGGATCTAACAAAAACCAACAAACCAATGCAAAACAACAACAACAAAAACTCTACCTTTCACAGTTATTGCAAAATGGCTTTGCATTACATAGTGCTGTTCTTCAGAGTTCAGCCCTCATATGAAGAAGATCAGCCAGAGGCCAAAACAAACTGCAGGGTCCTCTTCTCTAAGCCTGGACTTGTGCTTACCCATGACCTTAGAAACTCCCCAATTTACAGAATTCAAATTCTCTGTCTACTCCCTGTGAAATAGACTTTCTTTTCCTCCCAGGTGTTCTATTTTATGACCTATATGAGGTATTCTTTTTCTAAACTGCTTTGACTTGATTGTTTCTTACACTGCTTTACCTGTCTGTAAGCTTCTTCTGCCACAGGTAAGTTCTGTGAGGGCAAGCTAGAGAGAAGTATCCTGGTACAGTCTTTCAGTCTTCTACCTGATAGATTGGCACTGATATACAGGTACTGCAGTATGTGCATAGAGGTTACTCTGTCTTTCCAGAACATGGCCAGGGACCCACAAGAGAATACAAGCTGGTTCCACACCACACTGGGGAGTGTGTGTGTGAGGAGCCAGCAAGACCTCCATGAGCTTCCTTTACCATTTTAAAGCTGCAATTTCTTGTTGCACAAGTTACACAGTTACTGCAACTCTTTAACTGTTTTTTTGGAGTTTTTAGGATGATGGGTCTGTCAGTTTTTGCCAGTTGTTTAGAGATTCTGTGAGGAGATGGCATTCTCGAGCATCTCACACTGCCATCTTGGTTGAGTATCTGAAGGCATCTTTTTAATAGAGGATAATTCTATCTATCAATCCTTATCCTACTCATGTCTTTTTTGCTTTCTACACTCTTTCCCTTTTTGTCTTTCATATATGACCCCCAACCTTTGGTCTGACTTACACTGTCCACACTCTTAGACTTCCTTTCTTGCTCTTCCTGCCTGTTCTTCTCTGTGTTACTTTCCTGTGGTGGTTTTAAGCTGTATATATCAGAAAAAAAACATGTTCTTAAATTTGATCCATTCCTTTAGTATAAACTCTTTGTCAGTAGGAACTTTTGATGATGCTACCTCAGTTAATGTGTGACCAACCTTTACCAGGATAGGTCTTAATCCTATTACTGGAATCCTTTATAGGGAATGAAATTCAGTCACAGAGAGAAAGCCACAGGAAGCAAGAAGCTGAAATAACCCCGAAGAGAAGGAAGATACGATACACAGCCATGTGCCTTGCCATGTGACAGAGGAACCAAGGATTACTGGCAGCCAGCCCCAGAATGCCAGTCTTTGGGGAAAAAGCATTGTCTTGATGATGCCTTGATTTGGACATTTTCCTGGCCTCAAAACCATGAGCAAATAAATTCCCAGTTTTTAAGCTGAACTATTTCATGGTATTTGCTTGAGCAGCCTAGGAAACTGAAACATCTCTCGCTTGCTTTTCTTCCTATCAATGGTACCCATAGGTATAGTTTAATCTCATTCATCACATCCAGGATCAAAAAGTAGTGTCACCACTAGGAATAACTCTATATTAAATGGAGTTTTGCTCCCTTGAGCTCCTTGTACTTTGGATATCAATACCCCTCAACTCCCAGCAATTCCCTTCTCTGTACCACCACATGTAACAGTTTTGTGTGTTCTGAGACATTCATTCTACTCAAAAATTATTATTTTCATTAAAATGTTTTTTCAAGATAATGCCTTTACCTAGCGACTTTCAATTTGTTTTGTTTTTTTCAACACTTTTTTTTTCTTTTAAGAAATCAATTTTATTGATACATATCAACATAGCATACAATTCATTCAAAGTGCACAATCAATGGTATGCGGCACAATCACATAGTTGTGCATTCATCACCTCAATCATCATTAGAGCATTTTTCATTATTTCAATAACAATAAACAAAAAAACAAGAAAATCCATCATCTCCCAATTGAGTTAATTCTTGAAGGAAATGACATTGAACTTGTATCAAATGCAGCTGCTTTGATTCAGCAAGCCACAATAGTGAAAAACATGGATATAAGAAAAATTTTGGATGGTATCTATGTTTCTGAAAAAGGAACAGTGCAGCAGGCTGATGAATAAGTTCTAAGAGTTGTGCAGCAGTGGAAGCAGCAAGATGCCAGACCTATTAGTGATATTTTAAAGATGCAATAAAATTCATGTAAAAAAAAAAAAACAAAAATGAGAGAGGATTGGTTTACATTCATAAATTGGGTAGGGCTATAAGGAGGATTACTTAACGGTAAAAGAAATGAGTGCTTTCTTGTAAGATCAGTAAAAAGAAAAGGATCTTCTATTCAACATGTACTGCAGGTTCTAACCAGAGCAATAAGGCAAGAAAAATAAATAAAAGGCATACAGTTTGGAAAGAAGGAAGTAAAATTCTTTATTCTCACACATGATCGTCTATGTGGAAAATTAGGTAGAATCTCCAAAAAATGTACTAGAACTAGTAGGTTAGTTTAGCAAGGTTGCAGAATACAAGATCAACATACAAAAAAATTTGTGTTTCTATATACTGGTAACAATCCATTGGAAATTGACATAAAAAGCCAACACCATTTATATTAGCATCAAAAATATGAAATAATGAGGAATAAATATGACAAAAGACATGCAAGGCTTATATACTGAAAACTAAACATTGCCAAGAGAAGTAAAGGAAGGTCTAAATAAATGGAGAAACAGATCACGTTTGTGGGCCACAAGACTAAATATTAAGATTCTCTCCAAATCTATAGATTCAACAATCCCAATCCCAGTAAAAATCCTCGCAGGAGGTGGACATTTTGTTTGCTCTTGGTTGGATATGTGAGAGCAGAGGCTCCGGAATGCTGGGTTGGGCTGGGGGTGACAGAACCCGGAAGGTGCCGGAGGAGGAACTGTCCCCACCGCACAGAGGCTGGTCCGAGGCTCGGTGGTGGTGGCATCTGCGCCCGAGGTGAGCCTGCCGGGGCCAGGCTGGAAATGATGGTGCCCGAATTCTAGACTTTGTCGTCCATCTCTCAGGGCCCCTTACGGTCCACAGGCGTGCCAGGCGCAGGTCAACACTCATTTTAATGAGGTTGACATAAAACACTGAAACAAAGTTTCATGAAACATACTCCTTCTACCTGTGATGCATTCTGTTCTACTTCACTTTTTTTTTTTTTTTTTTTTTTAAAGATTTTATTTATTTATTCATTTATCCCCCCCCTGCTGCTTGTGCTCGCAGGGTCAGCCAACCACGCCATGCGGGCAGGCCCGCCCCCACCAGGAGGCCCTGGGAACCGAAGCTGGGACCCCCCATATGGTAAACGGGAGCCCTACTGATTGAGCCACAGCCGCTTCCCTCTACTTCACGTTTAAAAATGTTTGTTTCCACTCACTAAATTGTTTTCACCGATGTGTTGTTTCCACCAAAAACATTGCTCTAACCCACAAAGAAATTCTAATATTAAGACTCATGGGTAATGTGATAAGCTTGCAAGGAATTATTTGAGGGTAGTTAATATTTTATTTAAACCTGTATAAAATGACAGCCAACACAAACTAGAAAGGATTCTGTCTGTGAATATATGTACATATTTTTTTCTGGATTAACTAGGAGGCAGTGAGACTTAGTGTATGAATGCTGGCACTTCATGTGGTCCATTAATTTTAGGGGATCTTTCTGAAATGATAAATGTATTTTTCTGAAATGACAAATGTATTTAAGAAATACCATCATACTTGTTTCTGAAGGAAAGAGAGACAGAGACACAGATACAGAGGGAAAGAAACAAAAAAGTTTTCTTCAAAAGACTTTGGTGTTTTGGAGCCAACTTATTGATTGCATTTCTGCATTTAACTTTTTAGGGCCTATTAAATGCATCTGCCTAATCATTCATTTGAGGACTTTGCTATTTCTTTAATAGCTAGGAATTTCATGACAGATTATCTGCAAGCAGCGTTTTCATACTTTTGGACTGTGGCCAAAATGTTTTGGCTTTCCTGCTGATAACTAGGCTTTATCAACTGCAACCACTCTTACAGTTTGTACCATTCAAAGGCCAAAGACCACACATATAAAGTCTATAGAATGTTTGAGGATCACATGACATCTAGGAAAGTCCTATACACTGTAAAGTACCATGTAAATACAAAATATTATTATGAATTTTTACAAGTAGGAAACTCTCTTACCTAAGGAGTCAATCATGAATTTTGAGCCCCAATAAATTTAGATATTTCCATTAATGGTGTTGAGTCCCATGAATATTATTTTTCGTCCAAAACTGTAATTGATACTCACACACACACATTTGGTTTTTAAGCCAATATTTACTACAATGGAGGTAGGTTGATTATCCACAAACTTTTAGAGAATATATTAGAGGATACATTTTCTTATCCTCCCTTATACATTTTCTTCTCTGTATAGTTATGTTTATAATGTTATATACCCAAAATTATCAGGAGATATGTTACAGTTATTAATATAGCCTAGTATTTAAGACAATGTGTTAGAGATATGAAGACTCCAAATGCAGTTTTATTTCTTACTAGCTCTGTGAACTTGAGTTATTTAACCTCCTAAAATCTGACTTTCCTCATCTCTAAAAAAGGGATAATTTTATTTGTCTTACAAGAATGTTATAAGGATTGAGCTTATTTCTACCCATTAAATTTATTTCATAACTCACTAATGGATCACAACCACCAGAAACACAGCATTAACCCAAAGCAGAAACTGAAGAATCATGGGCATATGCAAACTTTCAATATATGTATGATAATATGTATGTGTATGTCTATGTGTATGTGTGTATGAGTGTGTATGTATGTGTGTGTGTGTATGGATGTGGATGTGTGGGTTAGTACAGTGATGACACATAGCAAAAGCTCAGTAAATTGTAGCTATTAATATCAATAACTAATGATTATCATGCAGTTTTGACCTTTGAATAAATAAAGGCAGATATCCAAGATATGGCATGTCTTGCTTTCTTTTTAGTGCTGGAGCTTCTCTCCACAGCTTCATGAGCCCATGTGTCCACCTAGAGATGTATGTCATGGGTCATGGTGCCTAAATTGTGGAATAATACTGCAATACAAATTTCCAGGTCTCCAAGGTATGTGTGAGTGCTTGTGTACATGCATGTGTGGGTGGTTAGGAGGGTCATGATGCTATTCTCTCCCTTCTCTTGCTAACGGAACTTCTTTAAAAATAAATATACTGAAAAGAAATGACAGGAAACTTCACAAAATCAAAAGAGGCTGTTAGGAAGTACAGGATGTGAAGCTGTTTTCATTTCTTTCATTTTTTTTTTCTTATTAACCGTATATATTTAAACTTTAAGAAGCAGGAAGATCCACTATTTCCTTTTTCTTAAGGTCTAGTTTTGAAAAGAAGCTGAGTCCCCCCAAAAAGATCCAGTTTGACACCTTCTATGCTACAGTTTCTAGCAGCAGTTTAAGTCTCTGCTCCTACATTATTGGACAACTGAACTGTCACAGTCATTCTCATGTGTTTATAAAACCTGTTGCATTCTTGGGCCCTCCATGTCAATATAGAGTGGTATAAAAGCAAATTCCTTGAACTAACAGCTCATCAGGAATCCTCCCCTCCCCCCCCCGCCCCCTTTTTTAACCTTGATATTACCTCTTTCCCAGAAGACAGCTTTCAAAAAACAGACTCTGGACAAATCTACAAATGCTCAGAACTGAAAACTAACTTCCCCTTTTAAAAATCGAGGCTACAGAAATGTGAGCACTTTCAATGCCTAGAAGTCACATGAATGTTGAACATTCTATGTTCTTCCATGTGTACAGGAAAATGAGCATGTTGCCTGCAGCTTTTCTTCATGAAATGGGGATCTGCATCCTGTGGTAGTTACTGAGCAGCACATTTCCTCTCCAATGGTGAAAGACAGTTTATCTTCAAACTAATTTCTAGAGCTACTATTTGGCTGGAAGCCAAAATAAGTAACAAAATATGGTTTTGCAGTCCTCTGCCTTGCTGAATAGATGTGTAAGTTTGTGGGTAGGATTCTATTTATTGCTATTCTTGATGTATTAACACCTTGGGACTCAAAAAATAAAGTGCAGTCTATTTTTTGAAAGTTTATGATCTAACTTAAACAGTTCAACAGGTCATAATTTGGTTCTATCCAAGCAGTTTTGATTCAAGAAGTAGGAAGTTGCTCAATATTAAAACCAGCCTCTCCTTTACTTCTTAATAAAATGCTCTATAAAAGTATTTATGGTAGACATATGTTGTTTTCATCTGCCCAGCATTGCTTCCTTTAAGAAACCACCACTTCCCTTTCCACATGGTTTTAGAGAGGCTGCCAATCACCATACCCACCCACGACCCTCAACCCCCAGCCACTGAGGTAGCATAAGACCTGGGTCTGGCCAATCCTAAAATTCTCTTTTCCTGAGATTAAGACACTGATGTTGAAATAGATAGGATTTTCTTTCCTCTCAGATGTTAAACTAGGCCAGGATATCCAGAGCACCAGCTGTAATCCTTGCCATGAATGGAAGAGGTGAAAGAGACCCGGTTGCAGGAGAGAATGATAGAGACAGAAGTGCAGGAGGAGGAGAAGGCAAAGAAAAGTAAGAATGGGGAGGGCGGAGAGAGGAGAAAAAAGGAAGAGGAGATGAAGAGGGAAGAAGAAGAGAAGAAATTTAATCTAACCTCAGTGCTGCCATGATTTTAGCCAGGCCACTCCTGAATTTCCTAGATATTTGAGTTAACAAAATTCCTTGTCTTCTCAAGCTAGGCTAAATGAGAGCTCTGTAACTGAGAGAGTCATAACTAATACAGTAACTGATGTTCATGCACTCAATCATTCAATAAATATTTATTGCATGTCTATTATATGCCAAGCACTAAATGTATTGAGTGGTAGGGAAAAATAAAAATACATGAGTTTAATTTGGTTGGGGAAATAAATATTATACACACTCAAACATACTCAATTTGATTATAGTCATTTTTTGTGTGTGCTATGGAGGAAAAGAATAGATTACTGAGGGATACTGGCAGAGAAGAATGAGACAAATGTCTACAGAGTCATTAGAATAATAGTATAGAAAATGTAGGTGCAGGTCTAACGATATGTGAGATGAGGTGGCATGGTGGAAATTGAGAACACTTCATTCATGGTCAGGAGACCAGGAACCTCATCCTAGCTTCTGCAGTCACTAACTGCAGGAGTTTTCTTCATCTGCAAAGATGCAATAGCCTTCTTTAATTATTTCTCTAGAGTTATAATGAAAACCACATGAGAAAACATGCCTGATGCACATTCAAAAAGTAGAATATGGTTACAATCCAGTGTACATGTGGTAGGAAGGAGGACAATGTAGTGTGCCAGGTTAGGAAGTTTGGATGTTCTCCCATAGTTGAGGGAGGCATTGAAGAAGCCAAAGCAGGGGGGAAAAAAAAAAGTTAAATTTAATGGACCAGGGGAGTGGATGTGGCTCAAGTGGTTGAGTGCCTGCCTCCCACATGGGAGGTCCTGGGTTTGGTTCCTGGTTCCTCCTGAAAAAACAAAAACAAGCAGCAAGCAAAACAAATGAAAAAACAATTCAGGGAGCTGATGTGTCTCAGTGGTTGAGCGCTGACTTCCCATATAAAAGATCCTGGGTTCAATTCCCAGCCCCTGTTACCTCAGGAAAAAAAAAAAAAATTTACTGGGTCACTAAGGAGCCAACGCTCTTCATTTACTTATTTATGTTATCTTTTGACAAGTTGATGAGTACATTTTGGTTAGTAATTTCCAACATCAATTGTTAATATTTAGCAAGATTCTGAGGGATGAGCTCTCAATGATGTTTAATATAATATATTTTTTAAACCACTTAAGCTCTTTTTACTTTTCATTTTCCACATGCATGAATTTTAAACCTTCTTCTAAGATGTTTTAGTTTTTTTTTTTTAGGAGGTACCAGGGATTGAACCTGGGACCTTGTACATGGGAGGCAGGTGCTCAACCACTGGGCTGCACCAACTCCCTATTTTAGGTTTTTAAAGGGAAATAGCAAGGAAGGAGGCATTGCCCCTTTTCTAACTCTTGAGTTGACTTAAAAAAATTAGATTATAAAAATAATGCCCCATCATTATTAAAAATTCAAATAGGACAGAAGTGTATAAAGTGAAAAGTCTCCCCCACTCCCTCTCCTTGCCCAGGGATAACTAATCTTAACAGTTTACTCTGGATCCTACCCCAACTTTCTTCATCTGCACATTTGAGCTGAGTCTTGAAAGCTGAATAGTTTTCTCTTGGCAGACATCAGAGAAGGGCTTTATAAGTGGAGGAACAACATGAGTGTGCCCTGTCATAGGTCTGATTGATTTCTAGTACACAAGTATACAGCCATCCTCTAAATCAAATATAATTTGGTCTGAGACCTCATTGGCCATTCAGGCAAAATATTCCATTGTATTCATTTGAGGGACTTTCTCTCCCTCTTTATGGGGTCAATACAAGAGTCCCAGAATTGTGTTGCACCAGAAAAAATGGGGTGGAGATATGTGTTTACTTAGGTGACTTACTGCTCCCTGGCACTGGTCCCTGCCCTCTGTCACTCTGGTACTATACTCTAGGCAGACTCAGTGGCGCTCTCCACTGATCACAAGCTGTCCATGTCACCATCCACGGGCACTGTGACATTGGGGTTTGGTCATTGGGTCTCACAGCCTCTTTTTGAACGTAGGAAGTGCCCCTCCTTCATCCCTTCCTGTCTGGAAGATAATAGCCTAGTCCTTTTTTGAGAAAAGGAGATGGTAATATGTTAGTCTTTTGTTTTTTCAATTCTTTTATAGTGCACCATTTCACAAAAGGGAAGTTAAACAGGTTTTTTTTTGTTTGTTTGTTTGTTTTGTTTTTTTAGGGTAGGCAAGGGAGTAAAGCATTTATTAAGAAATAAGATAACGAGAAAAGTACACGGTCTGAGGCATGGACCACGGGCGTACTGCAGGGTGAGTGGTGGTCAAATAGGTATTAAATAACATGTTCCACTGAGGAAACTCACATCTCAGCCAGGCAGAAGAGTTTATTGGAAGATGGAAAGGGGGAAGAGAATGACTATGGGGGCAGACAAGGACCAGATTAAGAGGGCTTGTATGATATTCCAATGAGTTTGGACTTATTTATTTGGGCATTGGGTGAAGAGGCAAGGATCATTGAAGGTTTCAGAGCAGTAGCAGAATAATATTTTCGTTTGAAAAATAAATTGATGCCAGCAGGGAGAGTGGGTTGGCCAGAAGCAAGGCTGGAGGCATTGTTACTAGTTAGAACAATATGGCTATAGTATAAGAAAGAGATGTGTGTCCAAATGAAGTAATATTAGGGTGGCTACTTTTAGGTTTAAGAAGTCAGAATCCTAATAGAGCTTGGTCACCACACAGGGTTGGTATAACGAGAGAGAAAAACCTAGGAAAAATCTCAGATTTTTGGTTTGAATGACTAAGTGGATTGTGTTGCCATTCACAGATATAGTAAATAATGAATGAAGAACAGGTTTGCAAGAGAAGAAAACAAATTCCATTTTGGACATTTTGAGTTAAAGTTGCCAGCAAATGAGTCATCTCGGTGTAAATATCCAGTAGAAAATTAGAACTAAATGACTAGAGATCAGGAAATAGGTCAGGGTTAAGATGTGGCAACTGAAGGCATAGAATTAGACAAGCTCAACAAGAAAAGCTGAGTAAGAGAGAGTCAAGTATAGACTTTGAACTCTTGAGAATAGAATCAAGGACAGGATTTTGGTAAAGTGGCTATTTGGTATTTATTGACTTGTATAGGTGGTTGGATAGTATCCCCCCAAAATTCACATCCACCCGGAACCTCAGACTGTGACCTTATTTAGATATAGGTCATTGCAAATGGAATTAGTTAAGTTAAATGATTTTGTAGTACAATGAAAAGCTTGGCTGATCTTTTTTCCTGTTCTTGGGGAGGTAACCTCAACATTTTTGGAATTTCCCATGATAGGAGTGTCTTTTGTTTTTCTTAGTGGGTCCAGGACCATACCTGATAGTTCATATACTAATGAGATGACAAGGACGGGCCAGCCACACCTGTAGTCTTAGGGTGGAGGCTGGCTACACCAGAAAGACTAGCCAGAAGATTAGGGGTTTGGGGCTTTGAATCAGATCAGATCAGCCCACCTCCTAGACCTCTGGGAGAAGAAGGGGTAATACAGATTGAGTTCAACCACATGCACTATCAATCGTGCGTACATAATTAGACCCCATATGAATTCAAAGCTCCAAGGAGCTTTCACAACTGATAAGACACATCTCTTTGCCAGCAGGGTGATGCATTCTGATTCCATATGGAGAGGACCTGGAAACTTGTATTTGATACCCTCCCAGACCCTTGCCCTATGCTTTTTTTTTTTTTTTTTTTTTTTTTTTGGCTTTTTCTTACTTTTATGCTTTTACTATAATAAGACTAATAGTAAGCATAGCGTTTTTAGTGAGTTCTCTGAATCATTCGAATGAATTATCAAACCTGAGGGGGTGGTGGGAATCTCCATATTTGTAGCCAGTTGGTCAGAGTGGGGATGGCCTTGGGCCCCTGAACTTGTGACTGGTGCCTGCCAGGGAATCTTGTAAAGGAATTGCCCTTATCCTGTGGAATCTGGCCTAACTCCAGGTAGAGTCAGAATTGAATTGAGTTACTGCAGTCCTTGCAGTTGCTGGTCAAACTTTTATACCCACCTAGTTAGTGTCAGAAGTGTTAATAAGGTAGTTGCAGAAGTTTTTGCAAAACCATATAGATGTCATACTGGTTTAGGGTAGGCCCCAAATCCAATGACTGGTATCCTTATTAAGGGAGAGAGATTTAGACATACAGAGACATAGACACATACAGAAGGAAGAGGGTCATGTTACAGTGGATGCTGAGGTTGGAGTGATGCAGCTGCAAGCCAAGAAACGCCAGAGATTTCCAGCAGCCACCAGAAGCTTGGAAGAAGCAAGGAAGGATTATTCCCTAGAGTCTTCAGAGGAAGTGTGGCCCTGTTGGCCCTCGATTTTGAAAGTATAGTCTTCAGAACAGTGAGAGGATGCATTTGTTATGGCAGCCTTAGGAAACTAATACAGCTGTCCAGCATCTGAATCTCTTCTGGTATCTGAGAGAGACTCCATTCTTGGAGCTCTGGTAGGATCATAGGCCAAATTCCTACCATAAAATACAAAAAGACCCAATACTTGCTTTCCCAGCCTTCTTCATAGCTAGGATTCACAAAATTTATGTTTTCCCATCAGACTTGCCTGCCGTGGACTTGGAGTCAGAATTCAGTGAGATAATTCCCCATGGCAGTGTTGGTAGAGGCAGTGGCCACAATGATCCTCCACAAGTCTGATTCGGGGCCAGCAGTAATAGTGACCCAAGGTATGGAGACCAGGGGCCACTGATGGTGGCAGTTGTATCTTTGGCTGTGCATTTGGCTGTGGTTCTGGCTGCTGGGACTCCCTTCATTCCACCCATTTTCCAAGACTGAGTCTTCAGATCTCTAAGCAATTTTCATTTGATCTCTAAAATAATCCTCTGAGGAGGTAAAGCAGACCTCTTTATTCCACAGAGGGAGAAAACTGATACTCTGAAAAGTTAGGGGTCTTGCTTAAAGTCACAAAGCTAGTAAGTGGCATACCTGGAGTTGGATGCAAGTCTTCGTGACTGGGTTCAGCACTCTTTCCACTACCTCCTTGCTTACATAGCCCACAATCCCGGGCATATGTGGCAAGGTGAAAGGAAGTGCCAGAAGCTATAGGTTACACATGGCAATCTTTCTAAAGTTATTAAGATCTTACTTAAAATTAAGTTATTTCAAACAATATATTATGGAGCAAAATGAAAAATCTAGACTTAGCAACTTCAAATAAATTTTGTTTTGTAGGAGGTAAGCATGCAGATTCCCCAGGGCTACAAATTTACTCATCTCTGCAGTATGTATTGGTAGAAATGAATGAGAAGTCCTGAAATAAAGCACTAGTCAGTTCCTAGGCTAGTGTTGCAATGAGCTAAATTTTCCCATTTAATTTAGTGAACAATATATTTAACCCCACATATCTATTTTATGCATAAATATATATTCATAACCTCCTTCATATATGTTAATAAGCCCTATAAGTACAATAAAATTTATTTGACAAAAGGTAGATGCAGAGATGCAGATATTAACAAATGCTACCAAAAATACATGAAACACCCTGGTAAATTTGCTACTGAAAATGAGACAAAGTGTAATATGTCGTTTCCATATCATGTGCTGAAACTACTATTTGTCATCTGGAGAAAATTATATGCAATGATTTCATAATGAGAAAATAAACTCATGTTTCAATGAAAGGGTAATGTAGATATGAATCATAATCATTCTGAATTATAGTTATTAAAATTCTATAAATCCAAATCACTTCAATTCTATACTGGAGTAATGAGTCTGTTCTGAGCAGCAGGACAAAATAGTATTATTTTCAGGATATTGGAGGTATACTAGGTTACATCTGGCCACAAAATATTTCTCTAGATTATGTCCCCATTACTCATTTTATTATTCATTCAGCACTGTGCATCTTGAGACGATAATTAACACATTGATATGTAAATAAGTAATTATAATGCGATGTGATATATAATAATAGAAGTACGTACAAGGTAGAGTGAAAGGATCAGAAAGTGAACTCTTCCTTTGGGCTTCACTGAAGGGTTGATTCTTATGCTGCGTCTTGAAGGATGAATACAAGAACAGCAGAGGGAAGCATGTGGAAGGGTGGAAAAGGTGAGCAGAGGATGGTATTTTAGACTGAGGAACTGCATGTGCAAGGACATGGGGGCATGAAATAGCTTAACAAGTTCAAAGAATTGCAAGTATTCTTCTATTTATGGAACCTAACATTGAAAAGATATGGTGGGAAAAGAAATGAAAACAGGGACTCAAACAGATCCTTGTACACCAAGGTACATAGTAGCATTATTCACAATAGACAAAAGGTGGAAACAACTCAAGTGTTCATTGACAGATAAATGAATAAACAAAATGTGGTATATAAAATGGAATATTATTCAGCTTTAAACCAAAGAAGGAATGAAGTTCTGATACATGCAACAACATGGATGAACCTTAAAACATTATATTCAGTGAAATTAGTCATGGGCTCTGGTGAAACTGCAATGAAACCTGAAATAACTGAAAAATAAGAATCAAGAAAGAATTTTGATCTAGTAAGAGCCACAAACTCAATAACCTTCTGCTGAACAATGGAAATTTGACTTTGAAAATTATTTTTGCTGAATTTTGGGAGCAAATATTATAGATTATTATGAAAATGCAGGCCTTTTTATTTTATTAAAAAGGAAGGATATTTGGTCACAAAATTTGGGATTTGATTGAATGACTTTTTCTTTTTTTTAAAATTTATTTCAATTTATTTTATTTTTTTGAGGTACCAGGGCCAAGGATTGAACCCGGGACCTCATATGTGGGAAGCAGGCACTCAACCACTGACTCATATTGGCTCCTCTGAATGACCTTTTGAGTCTGAGTTTTTTGAAATATAACTATATCAGATTGCCCATTTAAAGGCCACCCACTTATAGCTTCATTGAAATAGGGACTATATAATAGGTTTTGTAATATTTGTCCCTTCTTGCCAATTATGACTATCTATAAGTAATACAGGAATGGAAAATATTCATTATAATTATATTGCATTAAAATTATATGTCTCTATTATGGCAGGAAATTCAGATGAGATGATTGTACAGGAAGACCCTGCAGATGGTTCACAGGCACAGGGTTGGCACTCAAACTAAAAAGACGTAGAGCTTTTTCTTTGTGTTTCAAAAACTGTTAGGTCCAGTGGGCCACAAGTAACACAGACCTTAGTGCAACTGACAAACCTAAACACCAGAGAAAGATTATAGTCTAGCTAAGTTGTAGTGTATGGACAGAATAGTTTTATGTGAAATTATTTTGTAGTTTTGATTGAGCTGCAGCCCAACAGTGGCTTTAAACTTAGTCTCTGAATTATAGTTACCTTCTGAATGTTATATTGTGAGTGACCCTGAGCACACTATAGCTTACAGCAATCTTGGCACCTAAAGCCTTAGAGCTTCGGGTTTTGCATTGTAAAGAGAAACTTGGGCCAAATGAGTAGGATTTTTTAATTTAATCAAGTTTTTAAAAAAATGTTTACAATTAAAAAACAAAGTAGAAGGGTAAAAAGTTAATAGCAGAAATTAATACATTGAAACAGACAACCAATTAAAAGATAGAATGGAAGAAAATGCAAAAGTCACAGAAAAAGACATACTATCTAGGAATAAACATAACAAGAAATATGCAAGATCTATATGAAGAAAATTTTAAAACACTACCAAAGAAGTGAAAGAAAACTTTGAACAAACGACAAATTTATGTATTGAAAAGAGATCAAGATACATTCTTAGATGAAAAAAATAAGGTTCATGACAGTACATAAAGTATCCTATTTTTTTAATAAAAAGGAGGAGAAAATAAGAATTTATATTTGTATCTACTTGTGTATTAATAAACTCTGAAAGGATACATAATGAAGGTGTGGAAAATGAGCATATATGAGATGAGAATGGGAGAGAAAATTTTTCATAACAGTTATAGAATTGTTCTTCATTCATCTTTACAACTAAATAGCCTCCACTTTATGGATATAATATAATTTCTTTAATCATACTCCTGTTGATGATATTTAGGTTGCTTCCAGTTATTTGCTACTACAAACAATCCTGCAATTACAAGCATGTAAATGAATTACCTCTTCAAAACACTGGATTTAAAAATATAAATAAAACCTTCAACCAATTAAAAAATCCATAAATATAAAGCAAACATTTCCAGATGAAATCTCTTGATTCTTTAGATATAAACAGTGAAGGTCAAAATGGCAAGTCTTAGAAGAGGCCAAGTTCAAGAGGAACAGTTAGTTATCCTGACTCTCCATCCCTCCTCCCATTCCCATCCCCAAACTGCCACCCAAACATATACATCTGGGTCTCAAGTTCTCTTGCTTATGTATGAAGAAACATCTCTAAGACATACAAACATTGGAAAACCTCTGCTGTGCAGACACAGAACCACACCAAATGGTTTCATCCATGCAAGTTGGCACAGGGCTCAAAAGTTGTCCTATAGTTACTCAGCTGTCATTATTCTCACAGTCTCTCTTGCCACTGTGGCTACTTAGCTAGAGTGGTATTTGTGGCAAGATAAATAATTAAATATTAACTTGTGTTGGTTCTCTTAGCTCTTGCTTCCTTGCCTCAAAGGTAGTTTGTTTGTAAACAGAAAGCAGAGGCTTTCTGAGGAAAAGTACTTCCTTTATTTGTAAATACCTCAGCTCAGAGAAGGAAGCTAAAGGAGAGTCCCTTTGAAGATAGCAAGAGAGGAAAAGGGTTAACTTCTCCAGCCTGGACAGGGTTAGCAATCTACAGGTACTTAGAGTAGCCAGGACCCATTCCTGACTCTCAGAGCAGATGGCTACATGGCACCAGAGTCCCAGCTCTGGTCAAGTTTCCCATGTCCAGTGAAGGGCCCAGAAGCAGGCTGTCATTGTACTTCATGAAACATTGGATAATAAATAAATCAGCAGCAACTGTAATGGACTGGAGACTACAGTTTTTTCCTCTGTGAATCAGTTAGAAATGCTTTTAGTTACAAATAATGAAAACTCAATATACTGTGGCTTAAACAATGAGGATATTTCTTTTTCCTCTCACAACAAGAAGTCTGGAGGAAAGAGGCTCCTGGAATGGGTTCATCAGCTCAAATGATGTTGGGGCCACCATGTCTGTAATTCTCCTGACCTTTATTTCCTGGTTGAAATATGGCTGCTGCAATTCCTGTTGTGTCCATACTAAAGTTAGGGAGAAAAGAAGAAGAGTCACAAGACTCTTGCATCCATTTAATCAGGAAAAGCACAAGCCTTTCCAGACACTCCCAAGAGAAGTCCTCCTTCCTCTCATCAGCCAGACCATGCTTTGACCATGGCAAAGCAGAAAGGTTTTAGAAATGGCAAAGCAGAAAGGATCTAAGAATGTCTATTGGGTTAGCCAAAACAACATGATTGCCGCCCCCCCGCCCCAGTTTTCTAGGCACCGTATAGTCATCCTTGATTTCATTGTGATCAGAGGGATTCAACTTTCCACCAATCCAGTGAGGCACTGTGAGGATGAATTTTCACAAAAGCAAACAAGAAAAAAGAAACACACACACATTAAAAAAAAAAAAAAACAATAGAAAAGAAAGGGTAAAGGTGATATTTCTTGCACATCAGAGCTTGTGGTTATAAATTCATTATCTTCTACATAGGCATCAATGACCTTCTCTTTACCAGATGAGTCATTCTTAGACAAAGGGGAAGAAAAAGAAACAGCAGTAGCAGAAGCTTCCTAGCAGGCAGGCCAAATCTGTTCACCATGGACCTGAGAATAAAACTGTGGGCATTTGGACACTGGCAATGAACATAAAAGCTTATTAGGCACATCCAGCAAAAGGTCAACATGGCTTAAACTTGGTCATAGAACCTCTAAAATTTGTGAAGCAGGTGGCTGGATATGGACTCTTTTCAAATCTCACTTAGTTGGATATTGCCTATATTTTAAATGTCGGGTTTAAGTCTTTTTCTGTTAAATGTAGTCAGTTCCACTGAAACCCTAATCTTGTCTGGCAGATACCCCATATTTCTACACTTCTGCTCTGTGCTCTATGTTTTCTTGGACATGTTTTCACTTTGTTTTCAGCTAGCATTAGACCAGTTAATTCTGTTGTCTCTTAACCCTGATTCTGGATCCCTCTGTTTCCTCTCTGCTTATATTTTCTCTCCTACTGCTATTCCAAGGAAGGTGCTTGCTTCCTTATCAGCCAGGTGTCTTCCTTCTCTCCCCAAAGGTAGCATAAGGGGGATTACCTATATAATGACAGCAGAGTCAGGGAGCACACAAACAAGCTGCTGCCTGTTACAGAGATAGATCATTAACTTTGGATCATTAAGTGCAATTCTGTTAGCTTTTCTCTTTCAACCTTAGTATCAGGAAGACATTCCACAATGGAAACCACATGCTAACTAGATCGCTTATGCGTATTATCAGGACAGAGATGATTAATGATGACCCTCTGAACTCTTCCCAATGAATTACCTTTATAATGTGACAGTTTTATCCATATCATGGATGTGTTATAAATATTAGCAAGCAGTATCTGTAAGGTGTTTGGGATTTCTAAGATGAAAGGTGCAACATAAATGGAATGAACCCTATTGTTTTGTGGAGCTAGAATAGCATCACAGGAAATATTGTACACATCATGGAGCTAGAAGCTCTAAGTAAGTCCTGTGGACTTACTCTCCCTGACTTAAAACTAAGGACAGTGGTCAGCACTTTCTGAACACAGTTCCTCCCAAGTAAAAAAGAGTAGCTAATTTGTCCTTCTACATGTAGGTAATGCATGTCCTACATAGAGTGGACTTGCCACAAAGTCAATGAAGCTTATACTTTAGGGGCCTTGTCTCACATGAGCCCCTTCCAAAGTTCTGTACTGCCAGTTTTATATTTTATAATTTCATGTTATTTTCCTTAAAGAAGATCCTGAAAATTGCAGAAGCTTCAAACCTCACAAAATCTGGATCCATACCTGTTCCAACATATGACACAGCTTTCCATTTCTAATATTTAGTTGTAGATAGTTCACTTATTGTAAATGAGCAAATGCATTCATGTTATCATTTTTTTTAAAATAATTTATTTTATTTGCTTCTCTAGCTTTTGGAGGCATTCTCATACAACCCTCATGGAGGACAATTGGGCAATAGCTTTAAAAATTATAGACATACTTGCAGTTATATGTTGCCATATCCACAAGGCTATTCAGTAGCCAAAGACTGGAGACATCCCAAAAGCCCATCAACAAAGAATCAGTTAAATTAATTATGGTATGCCCATAAGAACACTGTGCAGCTGTTAAAAAAAAAAAAAAAAAAAATGAGGAAGCTTTGGGTTGATATGAAAAGATTCCCAAGATACGTTATTAAGTTAAGTATATAACAGTGTATATAGTGTGTATAATTCATTGAAAGGGAGGAGGATAAGAATTTATATTTACATTTTCTTGTATTTGCATAAAGTAAGGCATACAAAAGCATTAATAAAAGAGATCACCTAGGAGAGTGTGGGGTTTAGGAATTGGGTGGATAAGAAGCAGGAGTGTAAGTGAGATATTTTATAGCTTTATATGTTTTCTATATAAAACCATGGGACTGTATTACTTTTCAAAAAGCAAAATTAAAAAAACAAAACAAGAAAATGGATACTTTCCCCCTGTCTCAATGTCTATATTCTATTAGGATAAAGTGTAAATATCATGCTAATGATTTCATGAAGCTTCCCCAATAGTGGGAATCGTACCCTTCTCTTAACTCCTGTGGTAAATTGAATTATGTGCCATAACAGAAGGAAAATTCTTAATCTCAGTTCCTGTTCCTGTGGGTGTGTATCCATTTGGAAACAGGACTCTTAGAAGGTGTTTTATCAGTTAAGGTGTGGACTCATTTGTGAATAAGATCTTCTAAGATCCTATTTAGATGTGGCCAAACTGAATCAGAGTGGGACTTAATCTGTATTACTGGAGGCTTAAGAGAGGAAATTCAGATGCAGCCAGAGGAACCAGCAGCCGGAAGTCAGAGGAAACCGGAAGAACAGACACAAGGAGATCAAGGATATCGCCATGGGACAGGAGGCAGAAATGCAAACTAAGGAACCTCAAGGATTTTTGCAAACCAGCACCACCACACTCCAGACCTTGAGAAGAAAGCATGGCCTTGCCAACACCTTGATTTTGGACTTCTAGCCTTGGAAACTGTGAGATGCCATCAATTCCTGTTGCTAAGCCAACCAGTGTGTGACATTTGTCATAGCAGGCTGGCAAACTAAGTAAATCCCACAGAACTATAGCCTACTTTTGTTCAGACGTTTCCTTCTTCACCATGAGTAATCATTATTTACAGATATGATTTTCAAGACTGTTTTCTATCTTCTGCTACCCTTACCCTTATCTCTATACTAACCTTATACAGTATGTCTCCATTTCCTTTATATCTTTTTATGTGCTCTGCCTCTTCTCCATTTTGTTTGCCTAGTAAATTTCTTCAGTTCTAAACCCATGCATCACTTCCACAAAGGCTTTCCTGACTCCCTTGATGTGGTTGGGTTATCTTGCTCTTCCTTCCCATCCTTGTAAATTCCTCTTCAAAATACTTATTTCACTAGATATTATTTGTAATATCTGTCATCCCTACCCAAGAGTCTAGACCAAAAACTGTGCTGACCTAGGCTGTGTTTGTGTTGATTACCTTTGTGTCCCTTGTGCTTAGCACAGTACCTGACAAAAGTTTAACAAATATTTGTAAGTGCTTTCCCTCCCTTACCAGAGAGTGATCTCCTTAGGGGCAAAACTTGTCATCCTTCTCTAGCCCACAAAATTACCATAGACAATATTGCATAGTGGAAAAGACAGGTGTTCAAATATAGGCTCTACCACTTACTAGCTCTGAGATCTTAACCTCCTAACCTCTCTGGGCTTCAGAGTTCTCATCTACATTAAGGGAATTAAGGCACCCACCTCTGGGTATTCTCTATTCATTCTGTCATTCCATAAATACTTATTCATGTCTGTCATATGCCAGGCACCATTCTAGAAATTGTGGATAAAGGGTTAAACAAAAGAGAAAATTTCTTGCTGTCTGAAATGTACATTTTGCTTGGGGTAGGAAAGGAACTAGGGCAAGGTGAAGGTTACACTAAACATACAAACCAAATCAATAAAATTTCCAAGTAGTGATAAAGGCTATGATAGACCAACTGAGGGTGCCTAATTCAGAGAGGCCAGTGAAGGCCTCTCTAAAGAGATAATATTTGAACTGAGTTTTGTGTAGATTGAATGAGACAGTGGCCGTCAATATCTTAAACTAATGTGTGACATACGATAAACCACAATAAATGATAGTTATTACTCGTATTAGTAAAAGCTTGTCAAGGAATGAACTGGAAGTATATGAAAGTATCAACAGATTGTCTTTCATATATAAATTGCTACAATCACAACATTCATATATATTAGTATAGAGAAAAGATATGTATTGTATATGTGTCTGGGTCAGTAAACAATTTTCTGACTGTACGAATCTCCCCTTTTGATCCTGAAATAGCTAATATCCCTCCAAAGTGGTATAATTCATACCTTGGGAATGATTTAATTATTTACAGCATCTGTGTAATGATGTACACAGATAGAACTCACAGAAATGTAGTAACACTTGCTGTTCATAAGTGGACTCGATGTTCTCTAAGGGCCCAAGAATCTGAGTTTTTACATGTTTGCTACATCTGAGCTGATGAAGAGAAGGGAAGGGTTAATGATCTGAGAGCGGGACTATGGCTGTCTCAAATCCATTCCAAGGATATAAGAACTCATTGACATTCACATCTTCCTGATGCGGTAATAGAATCATTGGAGTGTATTAAATGGTATACAGCATGGGGCGGTGATAAGAACCTCCCGTATGCCAGACATTTCTCATTCAATCCCCCCAAATGCAGGAGGTAGATAGTTGTCTTAGGTTGGATTCCCAGAAGCAGATGAAGTTTCCTGGGCAAGGATTTATTTTAAAAGTACTCTCAACTCAGAAAGAGCACTTCCATTTCCCAGAGAGCTGAGCTTTTATGCTGGTGAATGTCTTCCAAATGAGAGCACCTTCTGTCCTTTACCAAATATAGAGTGCCTTGATATTAGCAGAATTGAGTGCAAGAGTTTGAGGTGTACCTCTTAAGTAGGACTACATCTAATCGTCCAAGCAGACCTATCTCAAGATCTCCTGTAAAAAGAAAGAAGAAATCCTATCTCCTGTCTCAAAGAATCCATAAATAACTTTTATTTTCAAGGCTTTCTTTCAAATGTTTAAACAAACTCAGCCAACTTTTTTTCTTATTCTGATCCCAGTGAAGCTAAAGACCAGCTGGCTTATATTTCCCTAATAGCCTTTCATATTTTTAAAGAGAATTATTATGTCCTTTGTCTTAGTTTGCCACGGGGCTGCCAGTGCAAAGTACTAGAAATGTGTTGGCTTTCATAATGGGGATTTATTTGGGGATAAAATCTTACAGTTCTGAGGCCATGGAATATCTGAGTCATGGCATCATCAGAGGTGCTTTCTCACCAAAGTCAGTGTTGATCCTGTTGTCCTGCCATGTGGCAAAGCAATATGGCCACTGATGTCTGCTGAGGTCTCTGCCTTCTCCAGAATCTACCGTCTCCCAGAGCTCAGCTGTGGGCAACAAGTCATAGGACTTATCTCTTATCAGGCCTCCTCTATCTGTCTTGGCAGCTCTGCTTTCTTCCCTAGTTCAGCTGCAAGCTACCAGGCATATGACTCATATCTCCCTGGGCCTCAGCTGTTTGAGCCTCTCTGGGGCTTCTTTCCTTGCAGCTCAGCTTTGGGTGAAAATGGAGTCTCTCTCTCACATTGCAGGATCAAATATGGCAGCTTCCTTTTCCTTTGTCTGTGTCTCTCCCTGTGTCTCCATTTATATCAGACCCAGCAAGGGGGCAGAGACTCAATGTGAGTCATGCCTCTCTGACATAGTCCAATCAAAAGCCCTAAATCGATCTTATCAAGTAATCTAATCAAAGACCCCTCAACTAAATTTAATGCAACCAAAGGATGCCACACCCAGAGGAATAGATTAGTTTAAGAATAAAATCTTTTTTATTTGGAGACTCATAAAATAACTTTAAACTGTTACATCCTTCTTTGGCCATCTGTTTTCCAGAAAAAATAATGCAAACTCTTTTAGCCTTTTATCAAGGGTCCTCTCCATAAATTTATTGCTCTTTCCTTAGAAAGTCCCTGATTTTTCAACACCTTTTTAAAGTAGAGGGTGAACATAAGTTTTTCACAAGACTAAGAAGATGAATCTCATAAAGAATGTGGTTGTCTGTATTTTGCAGCTACACTAATAGCCAACTTCGGTGTAGTTCCTTAGTATAAATTATATACTTTACATAAATTGTTTATGTCACTTATTTATATTGTTTATTTTTCTTTCATTAAACTTTAACGTGGCAAAAAATAAATAAAATTTCTCCCAGAAAACTCCAGGAAGGGAGTGGAGGAAGCAGGAGAGGAGAGTGGAAGCTGAATAAGGGTGTGATTTCAGGTAAGTTTCTGCTTGTGCTGGATTCCCCAGAGGAATTCTGGAGGGTAAATTATACCTCAAAGTTTGTGCCTGATTGAGATAAGAGAGCTGAGCTTTCATACTGCTGCACCAGCCTGTCATTGGCTATCGCCTAAAGCAGTTCCAGGAGCCCAGGGGCTGTCCTCCAAGGAGAGGGTATGGGCCGTTAAAGTAAAAAGACACAGAAGGTGGAAGATGCATTTACTTAAATTATAAATGGGATCCAGGAAATCTGGGCCTAACACTGACCATGTCCTCTACAGTATTCACATCTGTAATTTGTATCAGAGGAAATCCAAGGCTCAGAGAGGTTAAATACTTCTCTACTAAAGATTGCCCATCTAGTAAGTGGCAGAGGTGGGACACAAACCCAGATGTATTTGACTCTTCAGTTCATGCCATTCTCCTCTACCAAACGAGCTTCTCTTTCCTGATCATCAACCATATAGATGTATTTAATATATGACATATATATCATACATAAACATATTCTGTGCTTATGTAAATAGATGTTCTTACACAGGTTTCTGAGGCAGAAGACTCTACTGGGAATTGCAGTGAAGCATTATATTTGGAAAACTCTAGAACAGCACTGTCCAACAGAAATATAATGTGAGCCACACATGTAATTTAAAATTTGTTAGTAGCCACAATAAAGAAGTAAAAGACACAAGTGAAAGTAATTTTAATATCTTCTGTTTAATCCAATATATCCAAAATTTTATTTCAACATGTAATCAATATAAAAATTTAATGAGATACAGCTCAAGTGGTTGAGCATCTGCTTCCCATGTACAAGGTCCCAGGTTCGATCTCTGGTACCTCCTAAAAACAAACGAAAAAAGCCAACTCTCATTGGGGAGTGGATGTAGCCCAATGGTTGAGCACCTGCTTCCCACGTACAAGGTCCTGGGTTCAATTCCCGGTACCCTCTTAAAAAGAAAAAAAATTAATGAGATATTTTACATTCTTTTTTCATACAAAGACTTCGAAATCCAGTGTGTGTTTTACACTGCAGCACATCTCAATGTATCAGAAATATTTAATGTGAATTTAGATTTCATAAAATTTACAGTGGAAAAAGATTCACAGTAGCTAAATTAGTCCAAGTATACATAAAAGTTTTCCATAACTGAATCTAATATCAATTTTTAAATTGAAATTGGAATCAATTAAAATTAAATGTTAAAAATTCAGTTCATGGGTCTATTGGCTATCATATTGGATGCAAGAAGTTGTCCTAAGAAGAGGTACAAGGTCATGATTCTGTATACTGTCAGAAACCAAACCAATCAATCTATCAACAAATAAATATCGCATACCAATCATATGCTGCACCTAGTAAATACAGTGGTGAACAAAACTCCCTTAATCAGGAACACTTAACTAGATGAAAAGGGCCTTGTCAGTGGAGTTGCTTAGAAGGAATGAGAATTGGCCATGTTGACAGCATTGGATCAGAGACACCGAGGAAGAAGGTAGAACTGGCTTTACTAAAACTGCTCACAAGCAATACTTGATTTTCATCTCAGTAAAAAATGCAAGATAACAAGGGAGGCCTGGCTACAGTTTCAGTGCATTTTGTGATCTGGTGAGAAGTTCTGCTACAAACCCAAGGACACTGATAAGTGGCCATTTTGACCCCATAACCTGACCTATACCTGTTGGATGGAGCTACAATTCCAGCTAGGTGCTAGGACATGAATACACTTGAAGGACTCTGGCATACCTTTAAATACATGTGCTGGTTATGCCCCAAAGAAACGAGTACATTTCCAAAGGCACATGCAAGAATGTTCATGGTAGGATGACTCCTAATTGCTCCAGACTAGAGATTACCCAAACACCTATCAAAGCAGAATGATTCATAAATTGTGGAAGTGTCAGGAATATTCATGCAGCAAAATACCATGCAGTAATGAGAATGAAAAATCTACAGCTATATCCAGTAATGTGATTGGATTTCACAAACATTATACTAAATCAAAGAAGCCAGATGAAAAAAAAAAAAAGAATAAAATAAAGGATTCCATTTATACCATGTTCAAAACCAGGCAAAACTAATCTATGACAGAAGTCAGGATAATCATTAACTTCGGTAAGGATGATAAAGGAATATGAAGGTGGGCATCTGGAGTGCTGATAATGTTGGTTCTAAAGTCTGACTTTATAAAGTCTATATGCTGGCTATACAGGTATGTTCATTTAATGAAAATTCATCAAGTGTACACTTATGATTTATGCACTTACTATATATTTGTTATACTTTAATAAAAACTATGCACACATATATTATCCATTTGTTTGTCTCTTCCTCTGAAGACCAACAGAGTTCTATTGCCCATTTTGGAATTCTAAAGGCAAACTGGGTATGTAAGAAAGTCAAAGTCAAAATTCCACTGTGTAGGTCTATCTCCTTGAAATCCCAAACATGTTTCTTGGAGGCAGAGCTGATCATAAAGCCTGGTAGTCTAGGAGGATAGTGTGACAAAAAAGAGACCCTTAGTGCTCATCAAGTTTCCTCTGCATGGCATGTCCTCCTCTCATCTCTGCCTAATGAAAGCCTAACCTCCTTCTAGCCTCATTTAATGCCACTTCCTGCATGAAGACTTCCCTGATGGCCCTAAACAAAAATTCTCTCTCCTTCCTCTAAATTCATAGGACACTTGTCTATGCCACTCATCATATTTTATCATATATTATAATAATTTCTAGAGGGCAGTCCAATGTAATAGTAGAGTCAACCAAGGTTCAAGACCTGCCTCTTTCACAGGTGTGTGACCTGAAGTAAATTTCTTAATCACTATGTTTTTGTTTCCTCATTTTAAAATGCTTATGATAATAAAGTACCTCCCCAATAGGTTGTTGTGAAGATAAAATTGAAGATATAATGAGATTATGGATGTACAGCAGTTTGAAATCAGTAAGATCACAGGAAATGTTACCTATTATTATTATTGAGTATTATCTACTGTAGCAGATAATAGGTTTTTTGGTTGTTTTTTTTAAGATTTTATTTATTTATTCATTTATCCCCACCCCTCCCCCCCGCTTGCTCCTTGTGCTCGCTGTGTCCATTTGCTGTGCGTTTTTCTGTGTCTGCTTGTCTCCCCTTGTTGGGTCATCCTGCTGCATCAGCTCACCGCGCCACGTGGGCTGGCTTGCCTTCACCAGGAAGCCGCCGGAACCGAACCCGGGGCCTCCCATATGGTAAATGGGAGCCCTATCTATTGAGCCACATCCGCTTCCCTTATAATAGGTTCTTAAAGAATACGGCACATGACTTAGATGCTTTACACCCCACAATGGCTTGCCTTATACCTAGTCATGTTCTTTTCTGTATCTTCTACTAGACTAAGATTCTCAAGGACAGGGGCTAGAACTTAATGTAATATCCTTCACGGTGTATAACACAGGGTTTTATGCAATTAGATGCTTACTAATAGGCTGGTAAGTTCAAAGCAATAAAAAAAAAAGAACTTTCATAAACTCCCACCACAAATTTTCTATCTCTAGGGTGACCAACCATTCCAATTTGCCCAGGGAAGTCCCAGTTTTGGCAACATAAGTCCTGTGATCCAGGAAACCCCTCAGTCCCAGACAAACCAGGACAGTTGGTTACCCTACTTGGATCTGTGCCCAAACCCTTGGGCTTTCCTGCTGTTTTATGACTGAATCATCCATGCTCCTATCTGGATGGCATTCTCACTGCCAGCCCAAGAACTGAGTTCTTGAAATTTTCTTCTCTTCTTTTTGCACCATGAGTCTTTTCCTCTCTATTGAATCATTCCCATCAGCATATGAACATGCTATAATTTTTCCTATTTAAAAAAAGTCCTTGAACCTCTACCACCTATAATTCCCCTAAGGAACCACCAATTTCTTGGCACTTTATAACAAAACTTCTTGAATGAATTGTCTACACAAAGCCTCTGATTCCAATACTCTATTTTCCCATTCTCTTTTTAATTACTTGTATCAGGTTTTTGCACCCATCAGTCCATAGAAATGGGTCTTGTTACAGTCTGCCAATGATTTGGAACTTCCCTAGACAAATGATACAAAACAAATGATACAAAACAAACTTCTGTGGTATTAAGCCATTGTATTTTGTTGTTATTTTTAAATTAGTTTGTCCTACCTTAAGTAATAGAGCTAAGGACTTCCACATTTATATCTTCAGTTCATTTATTTCCTCTACACTTCAGACTTGTATATCCAACTCTCTACTCTACAACCAATTGAATGTTTATTAGACATCTCAAGCTTAAGATGTCCAAAGCTCAACTTTTGATTTCCATCCCTACACAGTCTTCCCTCTCAGAAAATGGCCCTTATTCTTGCTCAAGCCCCCAAACAATCGAGTCCTCCCTGATACCTCTTTTTCTCTCATATCCCACATCCGCCAGAAAAGGTCATCATCATCTCTTTTCAGATTATTACAATAGCCTCCTAACTGGTCTTACTACTTGCTCCCAAGCTCTGCTACAGTCTATTCTCTTAACACAGAAACCATAATAATTCTCTAAAAATTTAGGTCAGTTCAAGTCACTCTTCTGCGCAAAAAAAAAAATTCCCAAAGGCTTCTCATCCAATTCAGAATAAAGCCTAGAGCCCTTATGATATGGCTTTTGCTATACCTGCCTAACCTCATCCCCTAGAGCTCTCCTCCTCCCCAACTCTCTTGCAGCCCTGCTGGCCTCCTTGCTATTCCTCAAACACGCCATGGCTACTCTAGCCTCAGAACCATGAACTTGCTACTTACTCCTGCTGCCAGAGGACTCTTCCTCCAGATGACATCAGTTTCTCTCACACTTCCTCACACTCTCCTCAAATTTTAAGGGCTTTTCTTCAGGTTTAAATTCATTTATTTATCTAAGAAATATTTTCCATGTAATAGACACTATACTGGGAACAGGAAGAAGAAAATGACAAGGGCTCTACTCTCAAGAAACTGCTAAATCAGACTAGAGATTGTCTGGGGAGGTTCCTAGAAGAGATGTCACCAAGTTGAATCTTAAAGGAAAAAGAAGAGTCAGTTATGGGGTGTGCATGAGTGTGGGTATGTTTGTGTGTGATAAGGCAAGTGCCTTTCATGGAGAGAGCACAGCAATGATGAATGAGTGTAGGTGTGAGAGAGTATGACATATTCAGTGGATGGAAGATCAGCCTTATCTGTTTAATCCGTGTGAACTGAGACAACGCTAGAGATAACTCAGCCAAAGTGGGATGGGGACAACAGCAGAGAACCAACACTAGATTGGCCACTAGTGTGGTGCAGGAGAGGAAGCCAAAAGCAGCAAATGAACATGGAAATTGCAGGCCAGTGACAGGAGGGGACATCCAGGCAAGCAGTTAGAATGAATTACTCATCAGGAAGAGGCAGAGATGGCTTGAGCTATGAGGAGAATTCAGGAACAGGGATTCCTGGGGCAAGCAGTGCTCAGAGATAAAAATAGTGGTGGTAACTTACGCATGATAGTTAACAGTAATATTGCAATATTTTTGCAGCAATGACAAAGAAGGTGTATCAATTCTAAGAGACAACTATAGGGGGATATAAGAAGGTGTGAGATTTTTCCTTTTGGAGTAATTAAACCATTCTAAAATTGACTAAGGTGATGACAGAACAACTCTGTGATGAAAATGAGAACTACTGAGTGTATATTTTGAATGGATTGTTCAAAACATGGGGCTGTATAACACAGGAAATCCTGTGGTGGAAGATGGACCGTGGTTAGCAAAACAAATAAGAGAACATTCTCTCATGAACTATAACAAATGTATAATACTAATATAGGGTATTAATAATCAGGTGGGTTGGGGGAAATTACACCAAATGTAAGATACAGGCTATAGTTAGTAGTAATATTTGGATGATGTTCTTTCATAGTTTGTAATAAATGTTTCACAATAATGCATGGTGGTGGTGGTGGGATGATGTATGGGAGCCTGTATTAGTCAGCCAAAAGGGGTGCTGATGCAAAATACCAGAAATTGGTTGGTTTTCACAAAGGGTATTTATTTGGGGTAGAAGCTTACAGTTACCAGGCCATAAAGCATAAGTTTCTTCCCTTACCAAAGTCTGTTGCTATGTGTTGGAGCAAGGAAGCTGCCAATGTTTGCCAGGGTTCAGGCTTCTTGGGTTCCTCTCTTCCCAGAGCTCCGTTTCTCTCTGGGCTTAGCTCCTCTGTTTCCTCCACAAGGTCAGCTGTAGACTATGAGGCTCTCTAGGCTTTGCCTTTCTCCACAAAGCCAGCTGGGAATTGTCAGGAGAACGGCTCTTCTCTTTTCTTGGGGCCTTCTCCCCCTCCTCACAACCAAGCTCCCCTGTGCTTACTTCCCCCCGGCTCCAGCATCAGGACTCCAACATCAAAATCCCAACTTGAAAAACTCCAATTCTGTCCTTTGCCATGCCTTTTAAGACCCCACCCACCAAGGGTTGGGGCTCAAGGCCCTACTGAGGTGGCCCAGTCAATGCCCTAATCATAATTTAATCATGCCCAGATGAACAGACCAGTTTACAAGCATAATCCAATCTCTATTTTTGGAATTCATAACTTTATCAAACTGCCAAACTGCTACAGAGCCCTATATGATGATATGCATGTTTGTTTTGTAAGTTCACAACTTCTACTATATACTTATTGTTTATGTATGTTCATGTAAGAATGATATACTTCAATACATTTTTTCTAGAAAAAAATAGTGGTGGGAGTCTGTTACACTGATGGCTGTCAATGAACCAGGTTTCCTGGTATTCATGAGCTTGTTTAGCCTCTTCCTCTTCCCGTGAATCTGGGCTGGACCTGTTGTTTTAGTTTGCTAAAGGCTGCCAAGGCAATCTACTAGAAATGAGTTGGTTCTTATAAGGGGAATTTATTAACTTAAAAGCTTACAGTTCTGAGGCTGTGAAAATGTCCAAATCAAGGCTTCATCAGGAGATGCTTTTCTCCCTGAGGACTGGTTGCTGTTTGTCCTGGATTACTCTCTCATATGGCAAGGCACTTGATGAGGCACATGGTGACATCTGCTCATTTCTCCCTTCTCCTCTGGGCCTCGTTTCTTTCATCTTCTGCTCCATCTGTGACTTTCTCTCTCAGCCTCTGTGGGTTCCTCTCCCTGTGCCTCTGCACTCTGATGATTTTTAGTCTCTAGCCTTTGGGACTCTCTCTCTCAGCCACTGGAGGTTTCTTTCTGAGTCTGCAGCCTTTTTCTCTGTATATTCATTCCATCTATAAAGGACTCCAGTAAAAGGATTAAGACCCACCCTGGGCTACATCTTACTGGAGTAATTTAATCAAATGGCCCTTAATGGGATCTAATCTAATCAAAGGTTCACAATAAGTTCACATCCACAGGAATAGATCAATTTAAGAATACAGTTTTCTGGGGTCCACAAAAGACTCAAACTACTACTCTTGTGACTTGCTTTAACCTAGTGGCTCTCAAGAGGGTGGGAAGTGGGGGATGTTGCACCACAGGAGACATTTTTTTGTCACAACTGGGGTAGGGATGTGCTACTGGCATGTAGTAGGTAGTGGCAGGGATGCTGCTAAACATCCTACAAGGCACAGGACAGCCCCCACAACAAAGAATTATCCAGTTCAAAATGTCAGTAACGCCAAGATTGAAAAATCAACAGATTACAGCTAAGATTTAAGGTCTTAAGCCTCATGAAGGACTAAGCCTTAAGTCTTAGAAGTTTCTACTTTTGCATACTTGGGGGCCCCGTATGCTTAATGTAAGTTTGGCTACCCTGATAGATAGGCCTCATGGGAAGACCACATGAAGAGAAAGCAGTCCTAAGGCTACATGGAGAAGACCAAGAACTAAGCTGACAGCAAGAACCAAGATCCCAGTCATGGGAACCCAGGCAGGCTGTTCCAGCCAGCCCCCAGCCTTTTGAGTCATTTTTGCTGAGGTGCCAGACATGTGATGAAGAAGTCATCATGAATGTTCCAGCCCCAGCAGAAATCACAAGGAGCAGAAAGGGGTTGTCCACACTGAGCCCTGCCTAAACTGCTGTACAGTAGTACTAAGACTCTCTTGCCTAGAAATTCTGAAGCCACCACTGAAAACAGTTTTTAAAGCAGAGACCCAGACACAAGGGCACCAGTTAATAGAACTGGAAAAAGACTCAAGACTATGGTAGAAACCTAACTACAAGGACTAAGCCAGAACTCAGAACTGGAAGCACATGCCAAAGAAAAGTCAGATTCTAAGGCTCCATCCCGTACTCCTTGAATTAGAATCTCAGGGGTGGGGACAGGAATTTTCATTTTCATACACTTTTCAATAATTATGAGGCTCACTAAAGCTTGAGAACCATGCTGTTCAGTGCTGAGCTAGAGCCCCTTAGAATTTTCAAACTTTAACATGCAGTCATCTGATTGTGTTAAAATGAAGGTTCTGATTCAGATTTGGGGTTGAGCCTGGGATTCTGCATTTCCAGCAAGTTCCCTGGTGAAGTGCTTGCTGCTCAGACCAGATTTTGAATAGCAAAGCCATAGAACTCTCTGGCCTCCAGGCAAGATGGGCCATAGGGTCTGGGTGGGGCTAAGCCTGGAGCTGAGAGTCAGATGGCACAGACCCAGGAGAGAAGCTGTGAAGTAGACAGAAAGCCTGACAGCTCATTCCTTGGCAAACTGACAGAAAGAAATCTCATAGCCTACAAAACCTACAACTAGATTCTTAACTGCCCCGTTGCTACCCTCCTTCTGGTCCAACCGGAACAGCCCCTCCAGCAACTATGAGACTCAATCCACTAATTGAAATCTTCAAAGAGCTACTTTGCCTGACCTTTTCTCTCTGATTCCTTGCTCAGCTTTACAAGATGAAACAAAAACAAAGATGTGATTTTGAAGTTCAATCTGATGTAATTGGGTGCTTTGTTCTTAATTAGTGTGCCAAGTACTCCTTTTGTAGTTCACTGAGGCTGTGTAGATAATAGTTTTGTGTTTACTGTTCTAATAAAAATGACGTCATATTATTAAAATAAAAGTGCGTACAAAGCTGACATAGACAGTTTCCGAATGATGGCTGTGACAAAATCAAATTATTCTGGGGAGATTGTGAATATTTAATTAAATTTTTTTTTTTTTTTTTTTTTTTTTTTTACCGGGAGGTCCCAGGGATCGAACCCAGGTCCCTCCATATGGGAGGCGGACGCCCAACCAGTTGAGCCACATCCGCCCCCTGTGAATATTTAATTAATAGACATGGCCTTTACCTTTCTATTCATTGATAAATTCAACAGTAATTAAAGTCCAGGT
Organism: Tolypeutes matacus; assembly: GCA_026826555.1. Taxonomy (NCBI): domain Eukaryota; kingdom Metazoa; phylum Chordata; class Mammalia; order Cingulata; family Chlamyphoridae; genus Tolypeutes; species Tolypeutes matacus. Next base: position 3,683,956 of record JAKSZT010054466.1, on the reverse strand, counting down.
ATTCTGTTAAGCACTGGCATGTGTTATAGAGAGTGTGCTGTCCAAAGACCTGGCAAAGAAACTTGAAATTCAGTCTCTGAATATTGTTTAACAAAACTCACAGGATCCACTCCATTGTTGGATTTATTTACTTAATGGAAGACTATTTGCAAATCAGTGTTCCATGCCCAGCGTCCTGGGGAGTAAATCCAGAAATGAAGGTAGAGTTCCAAATGGTAAGGAATAAACAACAGGTGGTCTGGGCTTCATTCAAAATGTGAGTCACACTAAAAATGGGTGTGGCTTTTTAGAGTCATTTCTGCCCCAGATTTCAATGTATACTACTCAGCATAAAAATTGGTATTTAATATATATAGCCACAGCAATAGCTGGATATTAAGGCAAAGCTCTATTGAATTGATATATTTGTCAGTGCAAGCAGCATTTGCAGGGCTGAGGGAAGGGAGCTAGGAGAGAAACCTCTCTTTGAGCCTTTTATCCCCCACAGACAGCAGTTGACGAATCCTCAAGTTTGAAAACCTCTGGTTTATACTAGAATTATTACTAAAATAGCCATTTCCAAGGCATAGGAATGATATAATAACTTAAAAGTATGTGTTAATCACCCACATGCAAATTCCTTGTGACATGGTTAAGCTATTTAAGGAATCCCTGGAAATGATTAGGGAGAGAATATGAGGCATCCAGGAAGAAGTCCAGACTGAGGACAGTTTAGGAAAGTAGGTGTATTAGTCAGCCAAAGGGGTGCTGATGCAAAGTACCAGAAATCTGTTGGCTTTTATAAAGGGTATTTATTTGGGGTAAAAGCTTACAGTTACAAGGCCCTAAAGAGTCCAACTCAAAGTTTGTTTCTTACCAGTCAATTGCCACGTGTTGAAGCAAGATGGTTGCCAATCTCTGCAAGTGTTCAGCTTTCCTCTCTCTCAGCTACAGGCTTGTCTCTCTTCCCCAGGCCACAGGATCAAAGTTCTCTCTTCTTCTGTGTCTTGACAAAGTTCTCTTCCTGTGTATCTTCTTCTGTGTTTCTATGTGAGTGTCCATTTAAATAGCCCACCAAGGGGGCAGGGATTCAACCCTGGGTTACACCCTACTGATGTGGTCAGATCAAAGCCCTAGTCTTAATATAATTTAATCAAAGACATCTCAGCTGAATCTAATACAGTCAAAGGGGTTCACACCCAGAGGAACAGAACAATTTACAAACATAATCTCTCTTTTTGGAATTTATAAATAGTCTCAAACTGCCACAGTAGGATAGATGTAGAAAGGGTTGATGCGAAAGGCAAGTTGACAGAAGAAAGTACAGGTAACAAGGGTGATGTACAGTGAAAGATTCCGAAAGGAGTCAGTGGCACGTTAAAAGACTTGAGAAGAAAGTAAAGGGATCAAAAGGAATATCATCTCCTTGGAGAGACCTTACCAGACTAACATATCTAAAGTAACTACCCTGATCCCAACACATCATTTCCATCCATTTACACTGCTGAATTTTTCTTCATGGTGCTTATTACAATCAGACATTATGTTATCTGTTATGAATATATATTTGTTTATCTTCTGCTTTCAGTTAAAATGTAAGCCCCACGATGGCAGAAACCTGGTCTTGTTCACTGCTATATCCCTAAACCTAGAGCAGTGCCTGGCAATAGTAAGTACACAACAAAACATTTGTTGAATGCATTAATGAATGAAATCAATAAAAGGATTTGAAGCGAGGAAACAGCAGAATGCTAGCACAAGTGCTTAGAAAAGAGATAAGGTGAATAAAGATGGGGGGAAAGAGACATCAAATAAAAGTAGAAAATTTAATCATATACCTTAAAAGTAACCACAGGGTGAGACCCTAAACCCATCTCACATTCAATCTAAATAGCCTAAAGACATTATAAAATGTTTGTGAGTTAGAAGAATCAGATAATTCTCAAAGAGAAAAAATGGGGCCCTTGATGCTGGGTAAAAGGGCCTGCCGACCCCAGAGACCCTCCTACTTCTCCCAGGCCCAAAGAGCAGCCTAGGGGCTCATCAGACCCTCAGAGTAAAGTGACTCTAGAGCGAGCATCAAACATCACTTGGGAGCTGCTCAAGAAAAGAAGGAGAAAACAGAGTTATTAAGAGGGGTAAGGGCTTTATAAACCTAGTAAGTAGTCAGAAAAGAGAATTTGACTAACCACCCCTCCTTCCACCCACTAGTCCTCAAACAGTGTCTCATTGTTCTGATTATGCTTGTTTGTGAAAAGACAAAGCTTCAGCTGTGAGTCTGTGATTGTGCACGCCCTTGTACTTTTACTTTACCAATTGCTCTGTGCTGGCAGGAGTGATGCTGAAGGGGCTGGTTTAGGCAAAGAACAAAGAAGCAACTTGTGACTCTATCAAGAAGATAATACATTGCAAGTCACCTTCCCCATCACTTGTATTTAATTTCTCCATGGCTTGTGTGTCCTGATGGCCTGTTATTAATCATATTGGGACCAATAGTATACAACAGAGTAGCATGATTCTTCCAGAAAACTAAATTCAGGTACAGGTTGATCTGATAATGGTGGTTACCTCTGAAAAAGTGGATCAAAGGGGAAAAATAAGGGACTTTTTCTTAAGTCTCAAGAAATGTGGTGAATTCTGTTTTCTGTTTCTTTGCTTTCTCTTTGTGCTTCATTTGATATTCTTGAAAATGTAATTTTATTAAGTTAAAAAAAAAAAAAACAGAGGTAGGTTATGGGTAAGACTTTTTTGTATCATTGAATTTATATATATGTAAATATATAGGCCATTGAGGCTGTGCAGATAATACAGTTTCATGTTTTCTGTTCTGATAAAAGCGACTTCACATTATTAAAATAAAAATACCTAAAAAGCTGACATAGACAGTTTCCAAATAATAGATGAAGCTGAATCAAATTTTATATGTATTTAGAAGTAAATCAGGCTGTAAGAGAAAAAAATCATGTTAAAAAAGTTGAAGGTCATTAAATTTAAAATGGTTTAAAATATAACTACTAGCCAGGTATCTTTTACAGTACAATACATATTTTAGCACAGGTGTTTCATAATATTAACTAATTTTTACATATCACTTACTATGTCCCAGGAACCATTTTGACTTCTTTGTTTTGTATTTATTTAATCTTTACAACAAGAAAATATTATTCAGTTCCTTATTTTTAGATGAGGAACTGGCATTGATTGGGAAGGAGTGAAAGATAAAATAAACAAACAAAGTGCTGTAGTTATGTCATCCATGGCTCTGAAATTGGTATTCTACAAGTGTGATGTAAGCTGTCCCAAACTCTTTTTTTTTTTTAAGTACCCACCCATAAGATAGGTAAACTTTTAAAAATTGTGCTAAAATATATACAAGATAAAATTAGCCACTTTTAGGTGTACAATTGAGTGGCACTAATTACATTCATAATGTGCAACCATTCCTTTGAATTCTTTTTTCTTAACTTTTTAAAAAATGAAATTTAACATACATAAAATAATGCACATAAAGTGTATAGATTGACCAATTTTTACATATGTAAACACCTGAAAAATAATCACTCAGATCAAAATATAGAATTTCCAGCATTCCAAGATTCCTTTGAGCCTCTTCCTAGACAATATCTCCCCAAGATGTAACCATTATTCTGACTTCTATTACCATATACGAGTTTTACCTGTTCTTGAAATTCATATAAATGGAATCATACAGTATATACTCATTTCTGTTTTTTTCCACACAACATCAGGTCTATAAGATTCATCTATGTTGTTTGTATATCAGAAATTCATTTCTTATTGTTACTGAATAGTATTCCATTGTATGTTTTCTGAAAGCTTGGAACTTCCCAAGTCATCAGTCTTGTGCTGAGCAGTTAAGTTCTCATCTTATCTCTTTCCTCTCGCATTTTGCTATAAGCTGCAAGGAGAAGCCAGGCCGCATTTTCCATATTTACTTTGGAAATCACCTCAGCTAAATGTCCAAGCTCATCATTTTCAAACTTTGCTTTCCATCTAACATCAGGAGTCAATTTTGCCAAGTTCTCTGCTACTTTAAAACAAGGATTGCCTTTCCTCCAGTTTCCAATAATAGTTTAAAAATAATACTTTCATTTCTTTCTAAGGCCTTATCAAAAACATCTTTCGTGGTCATATTTTACTAACAGTCTTTCAAAGCAATCTAGGCCTTTTCTATTAAGCAATTAAGCACCTCAGAATTCCTCAAAACAAAAACAAAAACAAAAACAAAACCCTTACCCATTTATTAAACTATTCCAGCATTTTTTGTAATTGCAAACAGCATGGCTCCACTCCCCTGGAATCAATTTCTGTTTCAGTTTGCCAAAAGGCTGCTGATACAAAGTATCAGAAATGAGTTGGCTTTGATAAAGGGGATTTATTTGGAGTAAAACTTACAGTTCCAAAGCGTGAAAAGTTCAGCTCAAGGCACCATAATAGGTGCTTTATCACCAAAGATAGCTGCCACATGGTGAAACAAGATGGCTGCCGATCTTTGCCAAGGTCTCAGGCTTCACCATTGGGCTCACCATCTCTCAAAGCCCAGCTCCTGGAGCTCAGCTGTGAGCAACCAGACATAGGGCTTGCCTTTTTCTGGGACTTATCTATCACTCTCAGCTGCTCTGCTTTCTACCCAAGTTCAGCTGCAAGCTATCAGGCATATGGCTCATCTCTCCCTGGGCCTCAGCTCTTTGAACCTCTCAGGGACTTCTCTCCTTGAAGCTCAGCTGTGGTGAAACTGGAGTCCTTCCTTTCACATGGCAGGATCAAATATGGTGGCTCCCTTTTCCCGTGTTTCCATTTTTATCAGACCTAGTATGAGGACAGAGATTCAACTCGAGTCATGCCTCATTGGCGCAGTCCAATTGAAAGTGTCTCACACCCACCAGAATGGATTATTTCACAAATACAATCTTTCCCTTTTGGAAATTCATAAAATAATTTCAAACTGCCACAATATGCTTATGTTGTTCCTGTTCTTAGAGGAAAAACTTTCAGTCTTTCACATTTGAGCATGGTGTTGGCTGTGGGATTTTCATATACACCCTTCATCATGTTGAAGAAATTTCCTTCCATTCCTAGTTTTCTAAGTGTTTTGATAAAGAAGAGGTGTTGGATTTTGTCAAATGTCTTTTCTGCATCAAATGAGATGCTCAAGTGGGTTTTTTTTCCTTCATTCTGTTAATGTAGTGTATTACATTAATTGATTTTCTTATATTGAACCACATTTGCATACCAGGGATACATCCCTCTTGATCATGCTATATACGTCATTTAATGTGCTGATGGATTAGGTTTACTAGTATTTTGCTGAGGAGTTTTGAATTTATATTCATAAAAGATATTGGTCAATAGATTTCTTTTCTTGTGGTACCCTTCTCTGGCTTTGGTATGAGGGTGATGTTGATCTCATAGAATGAATTAGGGAGTGTTCCTTTCTCTTTAACTTTTTGGAAAATTTTAAATAGGATTGATGTTAAGTTTTCTCGGAATGTTTGATAAAATTCCCCTGTGAGGCCATCTGTTCCTTTGTTTCTCTTTGTTGGAAGACTTGATTACTGATGCAATCTCTTTACTAGTTATTGGTTTGTTGAATTCTTCTACTTGTTCTTGAGTCACTATGCATAGTTTTTGTGTTTCGAGGAATTTGTCCATTTTATCTAGGTTATGTAATTTGTTGGCATACTATTGTTCATAGTATCTCATATCATCCCTTTTATTTCAGTAGGATTGGTAGTAATGTTCCTCTTTCCATTTCTGATTTCAGTTATTTGTATCCTCTCTATTTCTTCATCAGTCTATTTAAAGATTTGTCAATTTTATTGATCTTTTCAAAGAATCACATTTTTGTTTTGTCAATTCTCTCTACAGTTTTTATTCTCTATTTCATGTATCTTCACTCTAAACTTTGTTATTGCCTTCCTCCTGCTAGTTTTATGTTTGCTCTTCTTTTTATAGTTATTCCAGTTTTGAGATTAGGTCTCTGATTTGAAATCTCTTTCCTTTTTTAATGTAAGCATTCAGAACTATAAATTTCCCTCTCAGCACAGCCTTTGTTGCATCCCATAAGTTTTGGTGTGTATAATTTTCATTTTCATGTGCCTCAAGATATTTTCTAATTTCCCTTGTGATTTCCTCTTTACCTATAGGATGTTTAAGAGTGCACTGTTTAATTTTCACATATTTGTGAAATTTCCATTTCTCTCTGTTATTGATTCCGTTGTGATCAGAGAGGATACATTACATGATTTCAATATTTTTTAATTTATTGAGACTTGTTTTGTGACCTTTGATACAGTCTATCCTGGGGAATGATCTATGTGTACTCAAGAAGAATGTGTATTTTGCTGTTTATGAAGTGTTTTATACGTCTGTTAGGTCTAGTTAGTTTCAAGTATCATTCAAGTCTTCTATTTTCCTACTAATTTTCTGATTAGATGTTATATCCATTATTGAAAGTGGTATATGACTGTCTCCTACAATTAAGGTCTATTTCTCATATAAATCTGTCAGTATTTACTTCGTATCTTTTGGAGCTCTGTTACTAGGTACATATATACTTATAATTGCTATGTCTTCTTGTTAAATTGAGCACTGTAGCAAAATTACTATCTTTGAGCTTCTTAACAGTTTTTTACTTAAAGTCTATTTTAGTTGGTATTAGTATAGCCATCCCCACTCTTGTTTGGTTACTACTTGCATGATATATATATTTTTCCATTCTTTCACTTTCAACTTACTTATATATTAGAATTTAACTTGAGTCTCTTGTACATAGCATATATGCTTTTTTAGCCATTCTGCCAACCTCTGCCTTTTCACTGAAGAGTTTACATTTAAAGTCATTCATAGCTAATGAAGGACTTTCTCTGTCATTTTGCTATTCAGTCTTTGTAAGTCTTATATCTTTTGTGTCTATCAATTCTTCCATTAATGCCTACTTTTTTATTTATTTGATTTTTTTGTATTGTACCATAATGAGTAACTTCTCATTTCTTAATGGATATATTTTCATATTGTGGTTAAAATTTACCATCCGAAATATATACCAATCATATTTGATTAAATAACAGCTTGACTTCAATAGCATACACATACATTGTTCCTTTACTCCTCTGTCCATTCACCTTATTATCATTGTTACATATTATATCTTTATACATTCAGTGTCTACAACCATGGATTTATCATTACTTTGTATGCATTTTTATTTTGTGTCTGTAAGAAGTAAGAAGTGGAGTTACATACTAAAAATGGAATACAATAGTATTGGCATTTATAATTACCCATATGGTTACCTTTACCAGAGGTATTTATTTCCTTATGTTGCTTTGAACCACTGTATACTGTCTTTTCTTTTCAGTCTGAAGAACTTTCTTTAGCATTGCTTGTAGGGCAGGTTTAGTGGTGACGAAATCCTTCAGCTTTTGTTTATCTGGGCATGTCTTAATTTCTCCCTCATTTTTTTTAATTAAAAAAAATTTTAGGAGGTACCAAGGATTGAACCTGGGACCTCAACCACTGAGCTGCACCTGCTCCACTCTCCCTCATTTTTAAAAGAAATTTTCCCCAGATATAGACTTCTTCATTACACTTGTTTTCTCTCAGCACTTAAGTATTTCAACACACTGCCTCCTTACCTCCATATATGATGAGATATCAGCACTTAATCTAGTCAGGACTCCCTTGTAAATAATGTTGTTTTTCTCTTGCAGCTTTCTGAACTCTCTCCTTTTCCTTGTCCTTGTCCTTTGAAAGTTTGAACAGTATGTGATGGGGAGTATTTCTCTTCAACTTTATCCTGCTTGGTGTTCTCTGGGCAATTTGGATGTGCATATACATGTCTTTTGTTAAGTTTCAGAAGTTTTCTGTCATTATTTCTTTGAATATTCCTTCTGTCCTGTTCTCTTTTCTTCTTCTTTTGAGATTCCCATAATGCATATATTGGTACATTTAATAGTATTATTCACAGATAAGAACCCCAAAGGTCTCTTAGGCTATTTTCACTTTTTATCACTTTTTTTTCTTTCTTCTCCTCAGCCTGACTAATTTCAATTTTCTTGTCTTCCAGTTTACTGATCATTTCTTCTGCCAACTCCAAATCTGCTGTTGAAACAATCCTGGGAATTTGCAAAAGCAGTTTTATTGAGATATATTCACATACCATACAATCTATCCAAAGTGTACAATCAATGGCTTTTAGTACAATCACAGTGTTCTGTATTTACCAACATAAAAAATTTTAGAAGAATTTCATTACTCCAAAAAAGAAAAACTTCATACCCCTTAGCAGTCACCTCTCAATCCCTATATCCTTTCCCTGCCCTACATAACCACTAATCTAATTCCAACTTGACAAATTGATTTATATTTACATTTTCTATAAATGGAATCATACAACATATAGTACTTTTTGTCTGGTTTCTTTCCTTTAACATAATGGTGGTTTTTGTTTTTGTTTTTCAGTGTGATATTAACATTTTGTAACATTAACATATATTTGTTCAGTTTCAAAGAAAAACAGTCTTATACATGCAATAATATCCATATTCATATTTCATGTGAGGTTTTACTATGCTATACAGTCCCATATATTTTTTAGCTTTCCTTTTAGTAATATACATGATCTTAGTCTTTCCCTTTCAACCACTGTCATACCCATATAATAGCTCTGCTAGTTACAAAAAACCACGCTGTGTTTCATCATTTCTATTCATTTCCAAAGATTAACACTCAACATTTTTACCAGTTCTGTTCAAGTCAACTCTCACCATTCCACTCTCTAACTTCATTCTATTTTCTGGTGACCCATATTCTAGTTAACTCCCTGAGTTTATACAATATATTTAGTTCATAATAACGCAATCATACAGTGTTTGTCTTTTTGTGTCTGGCTTGCTTCACTCAACATAATGTCCTCTAGGTTCATTCATGTTGTCATGTACTTCACGACTTAATTTCTTCTTATAGTTCCATAATATTCCATCATATGTATACACCACAGTTTGTTTATCCATTCATCAGATGACAGATACCTGGGTTGTTTCCATCTTTGGCAATTGTGAATAATGCCTCTATGAACATCAGTGGGAAGATGTCTGTTTGTGTCCCTGCTCTCAGTTCTTCTGGGTGTATACCTACTAGTGGTATTGCCAGGTCACATGGGAAATTTATATTCAACATCTTTAGGAAATGCCAGTCCTCCACAGTGGCTGTACCATTCTACATTTCTACCAACAGTGAATAAGCATTCCCATTTCTTCACATCCTCTCCAACACTTGTAGTTTTCCGTCTTTTAATGGTCGTCATTGTAATAGGTGTAATACGTGTAAAATGATATCTCATTGTAGCTTTGATTTGCATTTCCATAATCACCAGTGATGTTAACCAATTTTCGTGTATTTTTTGGCTATTTGTATTTTTTCTTTGGACTAATGTCTATTCAAGTTTTTTGCCCATATTTTAATCAAATCATTTGTTGTTTTATTGTTGAGTTGTAGCATCTCTTTAGATATCATGGATATTAAACTCTTATCAGATTTATGATTTCCAAATATTTTCTCCCATTGATTCTACTGCAATTTTGCCTTTTTGACAAAGTTCTTTGAAGTGCAAAAGCGTTTATGCTTAAGGAGGTCCCATTTATCTTTTTTTTTTTTTCTTTTGTTGCTCATGCTTCAGGTGTAAGTTCAAAGAAACCACCACCTACCACAAGAACTTGAGGATGTTTCCCTACATTTTCTTCTAGTAGTTTTATGGTCCTGGCCTTTATATTTAGGTCTTTGATCCATTTTTGCATTGATTCTTGTATAGGGAGTGAAATAGGGGTCCTCTTTCATTATTTGGTTATGGATATCCAGTTCTCCCAGCACCATTTATTGAAGAGACTGTTTTGTCCTATTAACATAGATTTGGTAGGTTTGTCAAAAACCAGTTGGTGGGAAGCGGCTGTGGCTCAATCAGTGGGGCTCCCGTTTACCATATGGGAGGCCTCGGGTTCGGTTCCCGGGGCCTCCTGGTGAAGGCAAGCCCGCCCGCACGGCGTGGTTAGCTGACCCAGCGAGCACAAGCAGCAAGGGGGAGGATAAATGAATAAATAAAATCTTTAAAAAAAAAAAACCAGTTGGCCATAGAGGTGAGTATTTACTTCTGGATTTTCAACTTATTACAATGACAAATGTATCTGTCTTTATGCCAATTCCATGCCATTTTGACCACTATAGCTATGTAATGCTTCAAGGTCAGGCAGTGAAATTCCTCCCATGTCACTCTTATTTTTTAGAATGCTTTTCACTATTTGGGTACACATTCCCTTCCAAATAAATTTGGCAATTCACACCTGTGAAGAAGGGTGTTTGAATTTTGATTGGTATTGCATTTAACCCATAAATCAGTATTTCATGATATTTAGTCTTCCAATACATGAACACAGAATGTCTTTCTATTTATTTGGGTTGTCTTTGATTTCTTTTAGCATTATTTTGTAGTTTTCTGAATATAAGTCCATTTTAACTTACCTGGTTAAAATGATTCCTAGGTATTTGATTCTTTTGTGTTGGCATTATAAATGGATTTTTTTTTTCCTGATTTCATCCTCAGATTGTTCAATACTAGTGTTTGAAAACATTTTTGCATGTTGATCTTGTATCCTGCCACTTTGCTGAACTTATTAGCTAAAGTAACTTTGTCATAGACATTTAAGAATTTTCTAAATTTAGGATCATGTAATCCAAGAATAATGAGTTTTACTTCCTCTCTTCCTATTTGGATGCCTTTTTTTTTTCCCTTGTCTAATTGCTGTAGCTATATATTTCCCTCTCAGAACTGCCCTCATTGTATCCCATAAGTCTGATAAGTTGTGTTCTCATTTTCATTCCTTTCAATATATTTACTAATTTCACTTACAATTTCTTCTTTGACCCACTGATTGTTTAGGAGTGTGTTGTTTAGCCTACACAGATTTGCAAATTTTCTACTTTCTCATCTATCATTGATTTCTAGTTTTATTCCATTATGATCTTAAAAGGTGCTGTGTATAATTTCAATCTTTTTATATTTATTGAGACCTGTATTGTGACCGAACATGTGGTCTATCCTGGAGAAAGATCCATGAGCACTTGAGAAGAAGGAATAACGCACTGATTTGGGATGCAATGTTCTGTATATGTCTTTTAGGTCTAGCTTGTTTATCATGTAGTTCAAGTTCTCTGATTCCTTGTTGATCTTCTGTCTAGTTGTTCTATCTAATGATGTGAGTGGTGTGTTGAAGTCTCCAACTGTTATTGTAGAGATGTCTGTTTCTCTCTTCAGTTTTGCCTAAGTTTGCCTCATGTATTTTGGGGCACCCTGGTTAGGTGCATAAATGTTTGTGATTGTTATTTCTTCCTGCTGAATTGTCCCTTTTATTAATATATGATGGCTTTCCGTATCTCATAACTTTTTGCATTCAATGTCTGTTTTGTCCAATATTAGTATAGACTCCTGCTATTTTTCAGTATCGTTTCCTTGGAGTATCTTTTTCCAACCTTTCACTTTCAGCCAGTTTGTATCACTGTTTTTAAGGTGAGTCTCTTGTAGGCAGCATATGGATAGCTCATGTTTTTCAATCCATTCTGTCAGCCTATATCTTTTGATTGGGCAGTTTAATCCATTCACAGTCAATGATATTACTGTAAATGCATTATTTACTCCCACTATTTTATTCTTTGGTTTTCATATATCATATCTTATTTGTGTCAGTCTATTTACTCTTTTGGTTACCTTTTCTGCTATTCTTGCCTTCTACACTCTCCTCCAAGCCTCTCTCTTCTGCCTTTTTCTTTCGGACTGTAAGGCTCCCTTTAATACTTCCTGTAAAGGTGGATTCTTTTTCACAAACTCTTCATTTCTGTTTATTTGTGAATATTTTAAACTCAACTTTATATTTAAAGGACAATTTTGCTGGATAAAGAATTCTTGACAAATAGATGTATTTATTCATCTGTGTTTACTTTTTAGTTTTTGATTGTTTATATTTTCAATTATTAAATGTACAAAATAAAGTAAAAAAAATAAGTCTTGAAAGGCAATTTTTATCTTTCAGTACCTTAATTATATCATACCAGTGTCTGCTCACCTCCATGGTTTCTGATGAGAAATCTGTACTAAGTCTTACTGGGTGTCCCTTGTATGTGATGGTTTGCATCTCCCTTGCTGCTCTCAGAATTTTCACTTTATCTTTGATGTTTTACATTCTAAGTAGCATGTGTCTTGGAGTAGGTCTATTTGGATTTATTCTGATTGCAGTATGCTGCAATTCTTGGACATGTAATTTCATTTGTTTCATGGGAGTTGGTAAATTTTCAGCTATGATTACATAAAATACTCTTTCTGCCCCCTTTCTTTTCTCTTCTCCTTCTGGAACTCCCATGAAACATATGTTGTTCTGTTTCATGTTTTCATTCAACTCCCTGAGCCCTTGCTCAATTTTTTCCCATTCTTTTCTCTCTTTAATTTCAGCTGTTCTGTCTTCTGTATTATTTGCTCTTTCTTCTATGATTTTGATTCTGCTGTTGCATGCCTCTAATGTGTTTTTCATCTCACCCACCATGTCTTTCATTCCTATGAGCTCTGTTATTTTTCTATTCAGGCTTTAAAATTCTTCTTTTTGCTTGCTCAGTGTCTTATTTATTTATTTATTTATTTATTTATTTATTTATTTATTTTAAAGAAACTTTAGATTACATAAATGTTACATTAAAAACATAGGGGATTTCCATATGCCCCACTTCCTCCCCCTCCCTCACTTTCCCACATTTTCAACATCCTTCATTAGTGTGGTACATTTGTTACAATTGATGAACACATATTGAAGCATTGCATCTAATCATGGATTATAGTTTACATTATAGTTTACACTCTGCCCCATGCAATTTTGTAAGTTATGAGAAAATATATAATGGCCTGTATCCATCATTGCAATATCATGCAGGACAATTCCAATGTCCTGAAAATGCCCCCATATTACATCTATTTTTCACTCTCCCTCCCCTCAGAACCTCTGGTGGCCACTGTCTTTATATCAATTGTACAATTCTTCCGTTGCTAGAATAGAAATAAGTCTGTAGTAGAATAATAGTAACTGTACTTTGGTCCACTGTTCATTCCCCAATCCTGAGGATTTGGGGGTGGTGATGCCTACTCTGCCTCTAATTGAGAGGGGGTTTAGAGGCCATAGGGCAGATGGATGGAATTATCTTGTTTGCAGTTGCAGACTCTCTCTGTTCCTTGGGAGGATGTTGTCCATAATCATCACCTTGTTACTTGTCCTGAATGAGGCCAATGAACTAGAAAGTAGGTATTGCAACTCTGCTGAGATTCAGGGTCCAATTGGCACAGGACAGCCCAAAGATTTAAGTCTCTTGGACATACACCTATCAGATATAGAACTAACTATATGTTCAAATAGAAGGGGCAGAAGAGCTATGTGTAGAGAAACCACAATTGAGTCCAACTCTGTCACACTGGGGAGCATAAATTCCCAAAGTAAAGCCCACTGACAGGATGCCAAACTCCTGAGCTGTCAGCCCTGCTTATGGTGTCTGGATATTTCTAGAGCCCTCAGGAACCCCACTATTTGAGGCAATATTTATTATGAGATCCTGCTGAGATATGCATAAATGTAACCTCTGGAATGATCTCCCAATCCACTTTGAAATCTCTTAGCCATAAAAACTCATTTGTATTTACCTTTTCCCCCTTATGGTCAAGATTGTTTTCCAGGTGCATTGCTAGCCGGTGCTTGCTAATAATCCCTCGGTGCCAGGGAGGCTCATCCCTGGGAGTCATGTACTATGCCCAGGGGTGGGGACGGTAGTGCATTTATATGCTGAATTTGGCTTAGAGAGAGGTCATATTTGAGCAACAAGGAGGCCCTCAGGAGGTAAATCTTAGGCAACATATAATACTAAGCTAAGTTTCAACTTCAGAACAAAAGTTCATAAGTACAGTCATCAATATCAAGGGCCCATCTCAATGATCTGTCCTACTTCATTAGGCACTGCCCCTGTACTCATGGGATTCTTGCTGTCCCATTAGAAAATGTAGTAGAACTCCCCGGAATAGGAATTTGATATTCTTTCATTTGTTGTGTGGATCTCCTCCCACTGTGACAATGCCCCATGAACACTTGAGCACATTCATATGCCTTAGAGGAATGTCCCAGATGAACCCCCTCCCATGTATTACCCCTATCACTGATACCCCACACCAATGATCCTCCCCTGCCACAGTTGTGACCCAAAACCTCTCCAAAGATGAAGCCAAGAAAATAACCAAATAAAAATAATAAGAAAATGAAATAATAATAATAGTTTTAAAAATAACATATAAAATACATTATGTCTTTCATCACTGTAAGCTCTGTTGTCTTGTATGTACAATGACATTTCTTCTGTGTCTTTTTCATTTTATCTTCAAAGAAACTTTAGGTTGCAAAAAAGTCCTATAAAGAATATAGGAGTGGAAAGGGAAGGGGGAGTGCAGCTGAGCAAAGATTCTACACACCTCACCTCCTGGGCATCGGGTCCTCTGAAGTTCCCTGTTTCACCTGTTCTCATGTCAGCATGGATGGGGAGGAAGATGATTTGTCTCTGTTGACTGAACTGCTTGAGGAGAATGAGTCAGCCTTGGGTTGCAATTAAGAAGAGGATAACTCCTTGGCCCAGGAAGACGGTAAAGCTGACGAATTTGATGAACTCTTTGAAGCTGATGGGGGCTGTGAATCTAACACGGAGGAGACTGATGATGGACAAGTGGAAAGGACTGAAGACCAAAAGGAAAATGTGGACACACTCTTTGGAGATCTGGGGGACTTAACAGATGAGGAAGATCCTACTTTGCAGTCAACTGAAAATACGTTCCCTCCTGATCCTGCCCCTGGTCAAGAAAAAACTAACCAAGAGTTGCAAGCTGAATTAAGGAAGTTACAGGGAAGTGTCTGTAGCTCAATCAGTAGGGCTCCCGTTTACCATATGGGAGGCCTCGGGTTTGGTTCCCGGGGCCTCCTGGTGAAGGCAAGCCCGCCCACACGGCGTTGTTAGCTGACCCAGCGAGCACAAGCAGCAAGGGGGGGATAAATGAATAAATAAATAAAATCTTTAAAAAAAAAAAAAAAGGAAGTTACAAGAGCAAATGAAGTCCTTACAAGAACAGCTAAAAATGGCCACAATAAAACAGCCCGCAAGTTCAGCCCTTCTGCATAAATCCCCTGATAAGCCTCCGTGTCCACCTCTGAAGGAGAAAAAAGTTCAGAGAATTCAGGAGTCTACATGCTTTTCTGCAGAGCTTGATGTCCCTACTTTACCAAAAATCAAGCAGGTAGCTCGGACACCAAAGGTTTCACCTGCAGAGCCCAAAAGTTCATCTTCAAGGATGACAAGTATACCCACCCAACCACTCCGAACTACTTCTGGGAACAAATCTAATGGGGTGACTGGAGACCATAGCACAGGGACCCCACAGAGTTCTGGGGAAGCGGCGGTCTCAGTGGAAGCTTTCTCTGGCCTGAGGCTCAGGTGACCTCGAGTATCCTCCATGGAAATGAACAAAAAAATGACTGGTTGAAAACTGATCAGACTGTCTCAGATCAAAGAAAAGATGGCAAGTGAGAAGCTGGAAGAAATGGACTGGGTGACATTCGGGGTTATAATGAAGAAAGTCACTCCACAAAGTGCTAACAGTGGAAAAACATTTAGTATCTGGCGACTAAATGATCTAGGTGACCTGACACGCTATGTGTCACTCTTCTTATTTGGAGAAATTCATGTTCTTATTTGGAGAAATTCACAAAGACCTCTGGAAAACTGAACAAGGGACAGTCATCGGATTGCTCAGTGCCAACCCCATGAAGCCCAAGGATGGCTCAGAGGAGGTATGCTTATCTATTGATCATCCTCAAAAGATCTTAATTATGGGGGAAGCTCTTGACCTGGGAACCTGTAAAGCAAAGAAGAAGAATGGAGAACCTTGTACACAGATTGTTAATTTGAGAGACTGCGAATACTGCCAGTACCACGTCCAGGCTCAGTATAGGAAGCTCAGTGCAAAGCAAGCAGACTTGCAGTCCACCTTCTCTGGAGGCCGGATTCCAAAGAAGTTTGTCCGCAAAGGCACCAGTCTCAAGGAGCGGCTGTGTCAAGATGGCTTCTACTACGGAGGCGTGTTTTCTGCATCCTATGCAGCCTCAGTGGCAGCATCTGTTGCTCCTAAGAAGAAGATTCAAACCACTCTTACTAATCTGGTTGTTAAAGGCAAAAACCTGATTATTCAGGAAACGCAACAAAAACTTGGAATACCACAGAAGACCTTGTTTTGTTCTGAGGAGTTCAGGGAATTGATGGACTTGCCTACATTTGGAGCCAGAAACCTAAAACACCACTTAGCCAAAGCTAAAGCTCCAGGGGTCCTAGGGAGCCCTAAGCCTGCTATCCAGTCTATCTCAGCATCGGTCCTCTTGAAGCAACAGAAGCAGCATATGTTGGAGATGAGGAAAAAGAAATCAGAAGAAATACAGAAACAATTTCTCCAAAGCCCAAGTATAATCAAGAGCCATCTTCTCAACAGCCTCCTTCTCAGTCCCCACCAGTTGGTGCTGAATTCCCCAGGCTGGCGGGAAGCCCAGCCACACAGATGCCCAAGCTCGGGCGAGGCGTTTCTGAAGGAGAGGACGTTCTCTTTTTTGATGACTCACCTCCACCAAGACCAAAACTTAGTGCTTTGGCAGAAGCCAAAAAGTTAGCTGCTATAACAAAATTAAGGAAAAAGGGCCAAATTCTTACAAAGACAAACCCAAACAACATTAAAAGGAAGCAGATGGACCCTGAGGATATCCTAGACGTGAAGGACTGTGTAGAAAAGAACAACACATTTTCTCTTCAAGCTGAGGATGAATTGGAACCTGCCAGGAAAAAAAGAAGAGAGCAGCTTACCTACCTGGAATCTGAGGAATTTCAGAAAATTCTAAAAGCAAAATCTAAGCACACGAGGATCCTGAAGGAGGCTGAGGCTGAGCTACAGGAACGCTATTTTGAGCCATTGGTGAAAAAAGAGCAAATGGAAGAAAAGATGAAAAACATCAGAGAAGTGAAATGTCGGGTTGTGACATGCAAGACGTGTGCCTACACACATTTCAAGCCCTTGGAGACCTGTGTCGCTGAGCAGCACGACTACCATTGGCATGAGGCCATCAAGACGTTTTTCAAGTATCCCTGTGGGAACAGAAGTATCTCCCTCGACAGGCTCCCCAAAAAGCACTGCAGTAATTGTGGCCTCTTCAGATAGGAACGGGATGGAATGCTAAAGGAAAAGACAGGTCCAAAGATAGGAGAAACCCTGTTACCAAGAGGAGAGGAGCATGCCAAATTTTTAAATGGCCTGAAGTAACCCTAACTGCACCATTTTCCCACCACCTACCTTAATCTCTTGTGGTTCTGGAAAAGCAAGGTATTGGCTCTGTGTTGCCCATGTTTCTGATTGATACAGTTGAAATAAACATATATTAAGTCTTCATGAGCTTTGCCTAGTTTACCTTCCTCTTTTGTGTTGGTCGGGCAACACCAAATTGACATTGACATATGAGTAGAAAATCAAGATACCAATGTCTTTCATGTTTCTTCTGATCCTGGATTACTGCATTTACACAAAATTTTTTGCCCAAGAACTGGAGGGTAAATTGAAAACTGTATATCAGTATCTCTGGACTAGGCTATTCTTTATCAGGATAAGTGTCTCGTGTTTATAATGAATTTTTTATAAAATTTTATAAAAGAATTCATTTAGCTTAACTGTCACCCCAATTAAGTTGCTTAGCTTCTGAGCTTCAGTTTCCTTATCTGTAAAATGAGGAACGTTGGAGTAAATGATCTTGAAATGATCTTTCAGCACTCAAATTCCATAAAATGCTTTTTTCCCTTTAGATAATTAAGAACCATCATCCTTCCTATGGTCTCAATGTGCTGATATTAAAAGTAGGATCCTCCTCTCTATACTCTTCTCTCTCTCTCTTGCTCTTTGAAGCCACTGAACCACTTTGCATGTCAGTTATTTTTTATACATTATAGTAGGCTGTCTACCCTTACATTATTGTAGAACTCTGTGATGGAAATACTTAAAATGTTATTTTTAATTATGGAAGAAAAAAAAAAAGAATATAGGGAATTCTCATATGCCCAATATCCTCCCCCTTTTCCCCTCTCTCCTATTAATAACATTTTACATGCAAATGTTACATTTGTTACAATTGATGTACAAATATTGAAGCATTGCTACCAACCATGGTCAATGATTTACATTTGGATTGTACACTTTTTGACAAAATTTAAAATGGCCTACATCCATTATTGCATGATCATGAAGAACAACTCCAATGTCCCCAAAATGTTCTATGTCCCATCAATTCTATTTTTCCCTCCCTCTCCCCTTGGGACCTATCAATGTCTTCTTGATGTCCTTTATCTCTTTAGACATATTGTCTTTCAATTCATTAATTTGTCTTCGGAAATTTGTATTAATCTCATTGATTAGTTGTCTCAAATCCTGTGTCTTATCTGGGGCTTTGAAATATTCCTTTGCTTGGGCCATTTCTTCCATTTTCTTAGTATGGCTTGTAATTTTTTGCTGAGGTCTAAGCATCTGATTATTATAGTTAGTTTACTCTGATGCTCAATTTCTCTCTCTTGTAAGAATTTAGTGGCAGAAAACTCTTTTATTGCCATTCTTTGATTCTTGGTTCAAGGTCTTTAGGATTGTCCCTGTTAGTTGCTCAAATCTGGGCCCTGGACTCAGTAATCTGTTACAGACCTGCTTCCAAGGGCCTTGGGGAGGGAGGTTGTAAAGATCGGAAAAAGCCTCTGTTACTTATTTACTTTTAGTTTCCTCTCATGCACTTCCTTGGTCTGCCAGAAGATGATGATCTTCTGCAGCCCTCTCAGTTTAAACCCTGTACAGAATGCTGCAACACAGACAGCAACAATGTGACAGAAAATGCTTCCTGGAAGCTAAGAGTTTCCCAAATCATACTCTCAGAGCCTCTTCTCCAACCTTTGCTGGTAGCCACCTCTCTTTTCCCAGGTAGGAAAAAATTTCACTCTCCTCTGCTTTCTCAACAACCTGTCCTGGTTGGTAGGGAGGGTGATTGAGAAGGTTGCATCTCTTTAGTCCTGTGCTGGTTCCAGGACAAATAATGGTGTGGCCTCACCTACCCTGGAAGTGTTCTTGGGGCACAGCAGACCAAATTTGTGGACAAACAGGTGAATCAGCCTTAGGCTGCATCCCTCTTGCTTCCCTTTCCTGAGGAGGTGGATCCCTGCAGCCCCCTTCTGTCTGTAGCCACTGAACCAAGGCCAGAGAATTCAAAGCTCTCTGCTTTTAGGCTGCTGCTTCTTCTACTCACAATCTTAACATTGAGGTTCTTTTGCTGTGTCCCTTTCTCTTCTGGATAGTGTTCAACCTTCCCCTGGTGTTCTAAACCCTAGAACTTTTTTCCAGGCCATTTCTGGCTGTCCTCTAGCAATTTTTCTGCTAGGGAAGAGGGTACCGTGTCTTTCCAATCCACTATCTTCCCTGAAGTCTTCACTGGGCATCCTAGGAATTTTTCATTTCCGTTATTGTGGTCTTCAACCCTGGTAGCTCTGTTTGGTTCCTTTAAATATTTCTATCTCTTTGAGTTTCTCATATTATCATTTATTGTTTTCCTGATATCCCTTTTCTCTGTATTTTCCTCTACCACTTTGAGCATATTGATCATTTTTATAAAGTCTTTATCCAATATGTCCACAGACTGGTCTTTTCATAGATGTTTTCTGGATTTTTACCATCTTCTTTTGGATAGGCCATTCTTTCCTGTTTCTTTCTTTGTCTTGTCATCTTTTGTTGTACACTCTGTATTTTAATATTTTAAAATGTTACCTCTGGAATTCATACCCTGAGATGTCTGTTTCTTGAGTT
Source organism: Tolypeutes matacus (assembly GCA_026826555.1). NCBI lineage: Eukaryota > Metazoa > Chordata > Mammalia > Cingulata > Chlamyphoridae > Tolypeutes > Tolypeutes matacus. The sequence goes on along the minus strand of JAKSZT010054466.1, from coordinate 3,663,975 downwards.
TGTATCCAACTATTGCAATGACAGAGATTTTCTTGAGTGTTAGGGACTAACATAGTCAAGCAAACATATGTAAAAAACACCTTCATGGTCTTTGCAAACGGGCTGGTGCTCTCTGTCTGAGTTCAGCCCTCCTATCAGGAAGGTCAGCCCAAGGTAAATGCAAAGTACAGGGTCCTTCCTTTCTTTTTCTGGGCCTGTGTCTTTTCCTGGCCTTGTGTTTGCTAGTGTCCTTAGGAGTTTCCCTGTTTACTGAAATTGCATGCCCCCTCTATTCTCCAGGAAACAGACCTTCTTCCTTTCCCAGTTTTTCCACTGCAGGAGAGAAAAAAAGCAGATATCCCTTTGCCCCAAGTTGTCCACCTCAACTGTTTCTTAAACAATTTTTGTCTCAAGCTGCTTTTTTTTCTGGAGGGCAAATTCTGACAGGGGAGCATGCTGGAGAGGAGCTTCTTAAGTCAGTGTTTCCCAGCTGAAACAAGGCCAAGGAGCCACAAAGGAAGCACTGGCTGGCTCTCCAAGTTTTTCTAGGAATGGGATGAGGGAGAGACCAGGAAGAGCACTGGGAGCTTCTTCCATGGCTCCCCAATTCTGTGCTTTCTTGTCTCAGCACCTGCCCAGAAAATGCAGCCCTTTAACTCTCTTCTGCATCTCCAAGTCTACTCTGCCCCTTTAAGTCTCCTCTGCTCTCTTTTGTCTAGGCCAGTTTGGAACAATGGCCACCCTTGGAGTCAGGCCTCTAATGATCTGAAGTAGCTCATCAAAAGCAGTGATCGATAGTTGGACCACATATCCCAGTGTCTTGGGGAACTGGTTTTTCATGTCCCACTCAGGCACCAGGAGGCTGTGCCAGTACCTTACTGCTGCATACTGTGAGGATGACAGATGGGCAATGGTTGCCTCTGCATGGAGAGTACAATCCAGTCATATTTAAAACAAATTATCAGCCTCTTCCTCCCAGTTTTCCTTGGATGCTGCACAGTGTTCTCCTGGACTCTGAAGATTCAAAATAGTTGATTTAGACAGTTCTTGCCTGTTTAATAACTGTTCTGGTGGAGGGACTGATTCCTGGAACTTCCTACTCTGCCATCTTCCCACAATCCTCCCCTGTCATGAGATATGGTGAATAAAAGCAGAGGTAATGTTCTAGTCTAAGTTAAAAGAAATTTAAGAGACTTTACAACTTTATTTGATCCTTGATTTAAAAAAAAAAAAAAAAAAAAACAGCTATAGAGAATATATATGGGTCAATTGGGAAAATTTGACATGAGCTATATGTTAGATGATAAATCAGTTTTTCATTTCTTTATGTGACATATCATAGTTATGTAGAATGTCTTTGTTCTTAGAGATATATGCTTAGTATTTAGGGATAAAATATTGTAAAAATGGGTCATGAAAAAACAGAGGAGAGAATATATGGCAAAATCTCAAGAATTGTTCAAATCTAGTTGACGAATGTACAGATTTCCTTTATACTATTAGTTCAACTTTTCTGTGGCTTTGAAAATTTTCTAAATAAAATTGGAGGGGAATGAATACTGTAGAGGTCAATGTTTTTCCCCTTTGAAATGCAAAAGAGAGCTGGGCTATTTCAACAGAGTTAATTCAATATTAGAAATCGATTATAAAGCAATGGAAGTCATCATAGAAATCCTCAATTTAAGCCTGGAATTGCCATTTATAACTTTCTGCTTCTGCTTTCCCCACACTCACCTTTCCCCCACAGCTGCCTTTTTTTAATCTGTTTGCCCCAAGTTATCAGAAAAAGGGGCTTAGATAAGTTCATGTGCTGCAAGAGTGTATGACATGTCAGAAAATTGTGGACTGTGGCCTTTTTCAGAATCCTGCCCCTGATCCTTTCAGTGAGGGGTTCCCCTATTGTGATGAGGCAGGTTAGTATAGTGAAAGGGGGAAGGTGACTTAGGCCTAGCAGGCACCATGGCTGACAGACCACATGGCTGTGAGACTCTACCTGGAAACCTCCTGAAGGATCCCGCAAGAGCCTGGCCACAAGATTCTCATTTGGAATGAGAATTTCATTCAGGGTCAAGGGAAAGCCCCAAATACCCTCCAAAGGCCTCACCATTGGCCCCTGAGAACTGACAGGTGGGGCAACCAATCAGAACAGCAAACAACTGGGGCCCCTCCCCTAACATTATGAAGTGGGAGGAGAAAAGAGTTTAAAAAGGCCTGACCTGGGGCCTCACCATGCTTCTCATTCTGCACCACGCCCATGGTCCACGCCTCAGACCATGTACTTTTATCATTTTCTTGTTTTTTAATAAACTCTTTACTCCCTTGCCTACCCTGTGATGTGTCCTTAAATTCTTTTATGTGACATAAGCCAAGAACCTAGAAGCCCAGAACCCAGAGTCTTCTGCCAGCAATGCACTGACATGGTCTTGTAACCGAAGGTTAAGGCACATTATATAGATGCTTTTTAAATAAGCCAAAAGGGTCAATATTAAAAATTACTGAAACTGGCTAGACTGACTTCACCCTTGTATGTGGCTATTTCCAACTAAAGACCTGCTGTTGTAATGATTACCTTTGTCTATGAACATTTCTATAGAAAGTGTGACCATTCCACCTCTCTCTGTTTGATATCCGTATGAAAAACCTTGTATTTGACTTTTGTTTCAGTAACCTCTTTTCCCAGACAATGGTTGTAACTTTTTAACTCCCCCTCCGCCCCCCCATTGGTAACCCCCATCTTGGTTCAATCCCTTAATGCAAACTCCACCCCAATTACTCATTAGCATCCTGATATTATAAAATACTAGAACTTCTGCAAATCGAGGAGGCAGTTTTTGGCCATGAGGTCTACTGTGCTCCTTGGCTTGCACAACCAGATAAACTTTCTCTCTCTTTGAAACCCTGGTGTCCCTGGAATTGGCTTTAAAGACGCATCAGGGGAAAAGAACCGACTTTTCCTGGGTATCAGCCTCTTTTGACATTTTGAGTTTTCTCCCTTCTGATTCGGGTGTGGGAATTTGATCAGACAGCGGGATAGGCAGAGGTGCTAAAGGGGACAGAGTTGTCTGTTTGCACAGTTCTTCCCTGTCTCCTGTTTTGACAGGAGTGTCACTTTTATCTTCCTCCTCTTTCTGGCACAGCCCAGACTCCACTCCGGGGTCATTTCCGGAGTGGAACCCGTGATCTGTCACTCTGCCTCTCTGTTTCCTTCCCCTTCTCCTTGGCAGTTATACAACCTGGCTTTGAAATCTCTTGAAGTGGAGCGGGGTGGTTGGTAGTTGCAAATAACGGAATTTAAAACTTGTGAAACATATAACTAATTTAGGGTGTTGTAGAAATGTTGGGAAATATATATATATATATATTTATGAAGGGAAAGACCAATAGAGTGTTGTTTTAAAAGCATACAGCTAACAGCAATGTCCACGAAAGCGTCCTGCGTATGAACAAGCATGTACAATGGAGGTCGGCCCATGCTTGGATCTCTGCTATGCCGCTTATTTATTAGCACAGTTACTTTAAACAAATTACTTAGCCTCTATTTTCTTATTTATAAAATGAAACAAATAATATCTATTTCTTGCTAGATGAAATGTCACAACATAATCTTTCCTTCCTGGTTGAGCAGCATCTAGACATCTGAACATGGCTCTAGTATACTTGCACAATTCTGGCCTAAAGTGGTTCTTTATTTTCCACAACAATGGCTGAGTTTACAGCCAAAATGAGAGAAAGGGGGCCATCTGATAGGTTCCCTGAGGGCAAGGTGGTAAATCCTATTTTGAAGTCTTTTAAGATTCTAGTGAATCTGGGTATTATCAGTACTTCTCCAACTTTAACGTTCAGACCAATCATCACCTGTGGTTCCTGTTAAAATGTAGATTCTGATTCCTTAGGTCTGGAGAGAACCCGAGTTCTGATCTTTCAAGCCTGCTGTGGAAGATGCGGCTCTTCCTGGATGCCGCTTGGTCCCAGGGTGTACATGAGGGTCTGTAGATCTCTGGACTGAGAACATTTAGGATTTCCAGGCTTTTTAAATCCATCCTCAACCTCATTTTCATTGTGAAGCAGCACTCACTTAATATGTGACGAAAACTAAAAGTTTTCATTCTATTATATGTGATGTTCCTGTTACCATGTTTTAATAAAGTAAAAATCCTTTTCAAAAGGCACTAACAACGTTGTTAGCTGCCCGCTGAAACCACCCTCAAAAATTAAATAAAACCATTAGCTTCTCTGCAAACAAGAAGGAATGAGTTTTCCTGTGTAAAGCTGGGAATGAGAGAGGAAGCTTGGCCCATAAGTGCCTCTGCGTGCAACATTTATTCTGCAACCCCCAAGGGCAGGCAGGAGACCTACAATCCCTTGCAATTGTGAGTGAAAAAAGGAAGAATTTAAAGAAGTTAACCCCAGAGTGTGTGTACTTTGGATCTGTTACATGGCTTTTTAATTCCCTTTCCTCTCCAGCCTACAAGTCAGTACTTGCATAGTGCTCCCTGGGAGAGCAAAAATGCTGGTAGGACTGGAGTGACTTGAGGCCCAGGACCTGCCCAGCAGGTTCTTTTCTATTCAAATCCTGGTAATCAGCAGGGCCCAGAAATTCTGAACTGCTTGAAAGATCATATATTTAATATCATTGAGATGTTAATGTGAACGAATTGGCTAAATTTCTCATCCACAGTTACCGAAATAGTTCTGAGGGTTTGCTGTTTTTTAAATAACCAAAGCAACAAACACTACTGAGTGCCATTAAAAGCAAAGAATTAGCTTAGGGGCTGTGGAAAATCAAGTTTAATGAAGTGCTCCGCTGCCTTCAAGGAGTTTTAATATTAGAAAAGGAGATAGACATATTTTTAAAGGCATAAGACACAAATAAGTGCTGCAAGAGTGCAAGTAATCAGAGATTGGAATGATAAGGACCATTATTAAACTAGTGTCTGTTACGTGCCCAAGTGACCAAAAGGCCTGTTATATGAATACATATATATGCTGAATAAATGAACCGGTGAGAATGAGTAAGTGAATACAGAATAATAATTTAATATCTCAAAACATCTAAACCCATGTTTATACCCTTTTCTGAAATGATTATCATCTACTAGGATCTCACACCTCAAAGTACCAGCTCACTGCATTCCATCCCCTTGATTGACTGCAGTTAAATCCTTCCGAAAGCAAATCATCCCCACACTGCCCTTAACGGGCTTTTTGTGGGATTCTTATTCGTATATCAGCATCTCTTTCTGTCTGAAATTTCCCTCACCTATTAGCAGATATCCAGAGAGGATGACTATATCTTAAGAAACAACTGTTGCCAATTTTTCTAATTGAAGAAACCAAGATTGGGAGGAGGAAGGGCATTACAAAGGAGATGGAGGGGGGAGGTTCAAAGGCAGCAAATGACTGCCCCTTTCTGGAACAACACTGTTACCTGGCAACCTGTGGTCTGCCAGTCATGCCCCAGAGCTACATGAAAGCTGGCCCTGTATTACAGTATTCTAGCCTTATAGATGGTGAAGAAGGTCACTTCCCAGCAGACCAGAAACCTTACTTAGAAAGTTTAGAGGGAATCAGGAGAAGATACTTTTATCCGAATGTGTCAGTACCACAAATGAAACACAGTAGTGAATTTCTTGGGCTCAGTTTCCTGGCCTTCATATTGGAAATAATAAGGATTTTTAAGAAACTAATCCAGGGAAGAGGATGTGGCTCAAGCAATTGAGCTCCCACCTATGGGAGCTAACCATGGAGGTCCCTGGTTCGGTTCCCGGTACCTCCTAAAGAAAGAAGATGAACAGACACAGCAAGTGCAAACAATGAGGGTGTGGGGAAAAATACATAAATAAAATAAACCTTTAAAAAAAAAAAAGGATCTAAAACAAATTTAGATTCTGAGATGTTCTTTTAATGCAATAATAGGTGTCCTCTAGAGCATATTTCAGGGTTATCTCCTTCTATGGGATCTGTGCCTTTCAGTGTCATTGAGCTACTTTATAATGCTAAGTTGTAGAAAGTTGATGATGATATCAACAATTCCTGTTCATGTAAATGCAATTAAATTTTGTCCAGAAGAAGATGCAATTGATTCCTCCATATGGAAGAGGTCAATTTTGCCTCTTTTTACCAATCCATTCCAGCATTCCTAATTGCCCATAGATATGGCTATTCTTTGAAGTCTCCTTTGAACTGGTTTATTTTATTTTATTTTGTTAGAGAAGTTGTGGGTTATAGAACAGCCATGCATAAAATACAGAATTCCCATACACCACCCTATTATTAACACCTTGCATTGGCGTGGAACATTTGTTACAATTGACGAAAGCACAGTTTTATAATTGTACTATTAATTATAGCCTGTCTTAGTTTGCCATTGGACTGCTGATGCAAAGTACCAGAAATGTGTTGGCTTTTATAAAGAGGATTTATTTGGGGTAAAATCTTATAGTTTCGAGGCCGTGAAATATACAAATCAAGGCACCATCAGGGATACTTTCTCACCAAAGTCAGCTACTGGTAATCCTTGCGTCCTGCCACATGGTGATCAGGCATATGGCAGGGCTTGTGTCCTCAGCCTTAAGCTGCTCTGTGGGCCCAGCCTCTTGGGGGCTTCATGTTTCAGCTTTGGATGCTAGCAATCCTTGAGTCCTCTCTCACATAGCAGAGTAAAAAATGGAGGCTTCCTTTCTCACTCTCTTTCTCTCTTTCTGTCCCTCTCTCTCTCTCTCTCTGTCCGTTTATATCAGACCCAGCAAGAGGGCAGAGACTCAACCTGAGTCACGCCTCACTAATGTAACCCAATCAAAAGGGTCTCACACCCATGGGAATGGATTAGTTCAGAAACGTAATCCTTGTCTTTTTGAGATTCATAAAGGAACTTCAAACTGTTACCTGATAGCTCTGGTTCTGGGCTTCTAGGTTCTTGGCTTATGTCACATAAAGTAATTTAAGGTCAAGCCATAGAGTAGACAAGGGAGTAAAGAGTTTATTAAGAAACAAGTACACAGTCCAAGGCATGGACTGTGGGCATGCTGCAGAGTGAGATACGCGCATGGGGCCCCAGGTCAGGCCTTTTTAAAGTATTTCCTCTTCCCCCTTTATGATGTTGGGGGTGGGGCCCCAGCTGTTTGCTGTTCTGATTGGTTGCCTCACTTGTCATTTCCCAGGTGCCCAATGGTGAGAACTTTTGAGAGTATCTAGGGCTTTCCTTTGACCCCAAATGAGATTCTCATCCTAAATGAGATCCTCATGGCCAGCATCTCACAACATCTTTTTGGCAGCCTTCTTCTCAGGAGGTTTCTGGGCTATGTGATCTGTTGGCCATGTTGTCTGCTGGGCCAGCCACCTTCTGCCTTTCACTATACTAACCTGCCTCAAACTGTCACATAGCCCATGGTTCATCTTAACATTGAAAATATACGGGGATTCCCATATACTCTGCCCTCTCCCCCTCCCCCACTTTTTCCCATTAACAACATCTTTCATTAGTGTGGTACATTTGTTACAATTGATGAACACATACTGAAGCATTGCTATTACCCACGGTCAAGAGTTTACATTATAGTTTATGCTTTCACCACAGTTTTATAGATTTTGACAAAATGTATAATGGCCTTAATCCATCATTGCAATGTCATTCAGAGCGGTTCCAATGTCCCCAAAATGCCCCATGTTACACCTATTCTTCCCTTTCCCTCACCTCAGAACCTCTGGTGACCAATGCCTTAATATCAATGTTGAAAGTTCTTCCGTTGCTAGAATAAAACACATCTACTTTAGTCAATAGTTGCATTCCCCTTTATGTTTGTTTATTGCTCAGTCTTGAGGATTTGGGGATGGTGGTGCTCACTCTGCTTCTGATTAAGAGGGGGCTTAGATCCCCTGGGGCAGATGGAACTGTCCTGCTTGCAATTGTAGATACTGTCTGTTTTTTGGGATGGGGGTTGTCCATCATTATCCTTTCGTTAGTTGTCCTGGGAGAGTAGGTGTTGCAACTTTGCTGAGATTCAGGGCACAACTGGCATATCAACAGACTGAAGATTTAAGTTTCTGGTACATATATTTAATGAGTATAGTGCTAATTATAGGTAGTTCCATGGATTTTTAAAAAATGTATTCTAGTAACATATTACTTAACATTTCCCCTTTTAACCACATTCAAATATATACTTCAATGCTGTTAATTACATTCACAATATTGTGCTACCATCACCACAATCATCTTTTCATGACTTTATTTTAAGGTACTGACAATGTTGAACTATAACTGAGTCCTGTGATCCTGGAAATCAGTGAAGGTTAAGAAATATTGCCATCATTTGTGTTCCAGGAAATGTCTCCTTGCAAAGAATCACCATTCCCTACTGGACTTAGAGCACCATGGGTGCTCCCCTTGTTTATCTATGACAAGACCAGACACAGATTCTACAAATTTCCATTCTTCACCTCATAAATTATTTGCTGAACTCTGTATCTCCACTGATCAATCAGAACAAAATTCTTGCTAACCAAACTTTGGTTAAACTTTGCTTTTTCCCCCTGGCCCTTGAACTTTAGCTCATACAGGCCCTTCTTAGGGACTCCTCCCAGAGAATAGGCTGCCCTCATTTTAAAACATTCTTTGATCTGATCATGCCACTCTTACATTGCATTTTCCAACACCTCATTCTTTCTAGCCTTGTTTAACCCTTTCTATAAAACAGGGGTTCTTAACCTTTTTAGTTCCACGGACCCCTTTGCCAGTTGGGTGAAAACCGTGGACCCCTTACTAAGTCTACACTATATTGTGTATTATTTAATAAACATATCACACCTGCACCAACATGTCCCCACAAAATAATGTGTTTTTTTGAATTTCAATTCAAGCTCATGGACCCCTTTTAAGAACACTTGCTATAAAAGAAAAAAACCTTTATGAAATAATTAGAATAAGCAAATTCATAGAGTCAGAAACTAGAATATAGATTACCAGGGGTGGAGGGATAAGGAAGGGGAGTTAATGCTTAAACTGTACAGAGGTACTATTGGGCGTGGTGGAAAAGTTTTGGTAATAAATGGTGGTGACAGTAGCACAACTTTGTGAATGTAATTAAAAGCACTGAATTATATCTTTGAAAGTGGTTAAAGGGGGAAATTTTAGGTTAGGTATACTACTAGAATAAAAAAAATAAACAAAAAACATAGGCTTGTACAGCACAAACAGGGAATCCTAATGTAAATCGTGGACTCTATTTAATAGTACAATTATAATAATATTCTTTCATAAGTTGTAACAAAGGTACCACACTAATGCAAGGTATTATTAATAATGGAGGTGGGGTAGGGGGTAATATGAGGAACTCAGTATTTTCTGCATGATTTTTCTGTAAACCTACCACTTCTTTAATAAATAAAAAAGAAGGGAAGCAGATATGGTTCAAGTGATTGGGCTCCCATCTACCATATAGGAGGTCCAGTCCAGGGTTCATTTCCTGTGACCTCCTGGTGAAAAGCAAGCTGGCCTGTGTGGTGAGCTGGCCCGAGTGGAGAGCTGGCCCGAGCGGAGAGCTGGCCCACGTGGAGTCCTGGCCCACCCAGAGTGCTGGCCCGCACAGGAGTGCTGGCCCATGTGGAGAGGTGGTACAGCAAGATGATGCAACAAAAGGAGACACAGAAGAGAGACAATGAGAGACGCAGCAAATCAGGGAGCTGAGGTGGTGCAAGAGATTGAGCAGCCTCTCTCCACTCGGGAAGGTCCCAGATCGGTTCCCAATGCCAACTAAAGAGAAGACAAGCAGACACAGATGAATACACAGAGAGCAGACAGCGAGCACAAAACAATGAGTGGTGGGAGAGAAATAACTAAATAAATAAATCTTAAAAAAAAAATAAAACCCCTTTTCGCCTAACTCTGAGACCCTTGCAGGCCTTATGATCAGACTGTTCCCTCTAATGTAATAGATTCTCTCCCTCTATTGCAATAGTCCCTCTCTCTCCCTTGCAATAATCCTTTCCAATAAAGTATTTCCTTACCAAGTTCAGATTTAAAAAAAAAATAATTGCACCTTTGAGTGGTTATCAATGGGAACTATTTGTAATATCACAGGCCACTTTATTTATTAATGCTGCTCCCTGACATCAGTACAGTATTTAAATATGCCTCCTACTATGATCACAGAAGACCCCCTTATAGTCCTGACAGCCAGATAATATTAACAACAGGCATTCTGCTTCCCCGTCCCTCTCCTAATGCTCCCAAAGAAAGACCTCAGGTTCTGGGGGATGTCTCATTCTACTTATAAAGGTGTTTAAGAGTCCTCAGGCACTTTAGTATTTTCAGATGTTTGGGAGCTTATCAAGTCTTTGATCTGCATTGAAACTACATGGGGCATGTATCAAATCATATTTACAGGGTTAACTACATAAGAAGTCTTACAAAAAAGGCATCACTTTGTAATATCACTGAAATCTTTGACTCTCATAGGGCTAGAACTTTAGGGACTAAGCATGAAGTGTCCATCCCGATCCTCATGCTAATCCAATTAAAAGCAATATTAAATCAGAAAAATGAATATCAGAAACACCAAATTTTTATTTTTCCCAAGATGACTACTCTAATGCTATGTTAAAAATATAACAGTCCTTTTTTTTTTTTTTCTTTTAAGTTTTGGAATGGTGACCTGTTTTGTGCATGCTTTAAGCGTGGTTTAGTCTGTTTCGTGGGTAGTCTGACAATAGATTTGCTCTACATTTTTGCAGTCAAAGCAGTGTATGATAGAAGTAAAAGCAAAGACGTTGGAGTAAGATGAGTTTGAATCCCATCTCTACTGTTTACTGATTACATTACCTTGAGCAAGTTACTTAGTTTTTCTGAGTCTTGAGTTTCTCACCTATATAATGTAGTGGTGCAATAAAATCTAACACTTCCATAGTGCTTGCTATGCACCAAGCCCTGCTGTAAGCACTTGACAGATATCAACTCATTTAATCATCAAAACAACGTTTTGAGTTAGATACTCATTTTGTAGCTGAGAGGGCTAAGGGAGAGAGACACTGAATAACTTCTCCAAAGTCCCATAGGATTTGTTCTTAGACTCTCTACATCCAGAACTCATGTTCTAACCAGTACAGAATCCTAATAATTTACATGAAGTAAAATATTACCGTTCATATAACTTTGTTTTTCTAATAAAGACAGAAATAATAGTGAATTACATGAGATAGATTTGTTTTCTCTTTCTCAGCCAGCAGTCTGTGTATAAGCACTCAAGTTAGGAACACAGGCTTCTTCCGTATGGTTCTTTTATCCCAATTATCACTACATGCCTTCACCCACCTGGTCCAGGATGGCTCACCATTATAGACACATTCAGCCTGCAAGAGGGGTGAAGGGAGCAGGTGGGCATGAGTCTTCCTTTGAGGGTATCACTCTGAAATTTTACATCTCACTTTAGCTCACTTCCAATTGGCTAGAATGCAGTCATATAAACACACACAACTGCAAAAGAGCCTCCAAAATGCAGTTTTTATTATGGATAATGAGAGAAAGGGAAAGAAGGGGAGAGAGAGAGAGAATATGAGTGTTCTCTATATAATTCTAGCAACTTTTCTGTAAGTTTGGTTTCAAAATGAAAAGTTTTTAAAAATTCTATTTGTAACTGGAAAAAATGAAACACCAAAATACCCAATGTCTACTTAATTAAGGCTGATTTCCCAATATCTGTTTTTCCTTCCTTCTGAAAGTAATAATACCCTGATTTGGGGGCCAAATACTGACACCTGTTTTAGTGAGCTAGGTTTTATTGGGATGCAGCCATTTATTTAAGTATTTTTTTATGGCTGCTTTTGGGCTACAACAGCAGAGGTGGGTAGTTGGACAGAGATGGTCTTATTTACAGAGCTGAAAATATTCACTACCTGGCATTTTACAGGAAAGTTTGTCAACCCCTGCTCTAAACCACTGGGTCTCGAGCTTTAATGAGCATAATAAATACACACACACATATTTATATCATACTCCTTACCCTTTAATACCTCAATGTGTACTTTTTAAGAACAAGGATACTTCTTATATGATCACAGTACTGCATACAATTCAATACAATAGTTTGTCTTACCTACAGTCCACATTCCAATTTTGCCAATTGTCCCAATAATGTCCTTTATAGCATTCTTTCCCCTCCAATACAGGAACCAGCTCAGGAGCACATATTCCATTTTTGTATTTTTTCTGTGTATGAGTTATAATCTATTTTTCAATTTTTAAAAATCTTTCTGTGTTAGGAATATTAGTGATTTATCTCTGATATATACTGCAAACACTTCTTACGTTGATGTTAAAAAGGAGTTCATTCATGTTTACTTCTAGTACTTGTATAGTTTCGTTTTTTACATTTTGATTTTTGATCTCTTTGGAGTTTATTCTTATATATGATGTGAGGAATGAATCTAATTTCTTTCTAAATTGCTACCCACTTATCTCTACACCATTTATTAAAAAGTCTATCATTGCCCCAGTGATTTGACATCCCATCTTCGACATATACTAGATTTCCATATGTAACACATCTATTTCTGGACTTTTGTTTCATTGGTCTGCTTGACTATGCTTGTGCCAGGATCATGTGGTTTTAGTTACAGAGGCTTGCATTAAGTTTTAATGTCTGGTTTGGCCAGTCCCTCCTCATAGCTCTTGCTTTGCCATATTTCTCTAGATATTCCAAGATGTTTATTTTTCCATAGGAACTTAATTTCATATCAATTTGTCTAGCTCCAGAAAGACAGTATTGGTATTTTTACTGGAAGCATATTGAATTTATTGGAATCACGTCGAATTTATGTATTAGATTGAGAACTGATGTCTTGAATTTGAGAAAAGAAAAAGTAATATATAACATTTTGTTCCAATCTTCTTTTGTATCTTTCAGGAATGTTTTAGAGTTTTCTTCATATAGATAGTGAACATTTCTTGTAAAGACTATTCCTAAATATCTCACTTTTTAAAATGCCTTTTTAAATGGAGTTATCACTTCCATAGATACATATAGAAGAGATATATAATAATTAGGCTATTATTTGTATATGTGAAAAATATTGCTTTTTCATGTTGCAAGTTAATTTTATCTTGATATCTTGCTGAATTTTTTTATTGTTGACTAATTTTCATTATTGACTGCCTAAGGCAGCAATGTCCAATAGAAATACAATGGAAGTCATATATGTAATTTAAAATTTTCTTATAGCCACACATTGAAAATAGTTAAGGGAAGCAGATGTAGCTCAAGCAATTGGGCTCCACCTATCACAGGGACCACATGGGAGGTCCCTGGTTTGGTTCCTGGTGCCTCCTAAAGAAGACAGTGAGTTGATGCAACGGGCAGGTGCGGCAAGATGATACAACAAGAGACACAAGAAAATAAAACACAATGAGAGACACAACGAAGCAGGGAATGGAGGTGGCTCAAGCAGTTGGGTGCCGCCCTCCTACATCGGAGGTCTTGGGTTTGGTTCCCGGTGCCTCCTAAAGAAACAAGGAAGACTAACAGACACAGCAAGTGCAAACATCGAGGGGGTGGGGAGAAATAAATAAATTAAATTAAATTTTTGAAAAAAGGAAAATAGCTAAAAGAAATAGGTGAAATGAATTTTAATAATATATTTTATTTAACCCAATATCAAATATAATTTCATTTCAGCATATAATCAATATAAAAATTATTAATGAGATATTGTATATTGTTTTTTCCATAGTCTTCAAAATCCATTTTCTATTTTACATTTGTGGAAAATAGAAGCATCTGTTAGGTCATTGAAATATTGTTCTGGATGGAGCTTGAATGAAAGGTGAGAACTAGAAATATAAATTTAAATTTATTTCTTATAAAAATGAGAGAGAAGACAATGTTAAAAAGCTGTTATAGTCTGTACTATGGTTATATTAGAGAATATTCTTGTCCTTAGATGTATGCAATTTACTTGTAAAAAGTTCAGAAAAAAATATATGCATATATATGTACAGATATATACAGAGAGAGAGAATGAGAGCAACAGATAAAGCAAATGGGGCAAAATGTTTATGATGGGTGAATCTGGGTAAAGAGGATATAGGTGTCCTTTGTACTATTCAGGCAACTTTTCTGTAAGTATGAAATTATTTCCAAATAAAAAGTTAAAATTTAAACTAGTATAGACTTTCTTTTCATAAACAGCAAAATTCAGTAATATAGCTTCAGGGTCAGCAGGCTTTATCTTTAAAAGAAATTGCCTGAAATGCTGATAAATTAATATTCTGAAAGTCTCCACATTTGGGCTCACTAAGAAAAAGAGGAAACATTCACTGGAAATGATTATGAACAGTCACAATTTCCTCCACTTGTAAACAGAAGGTAATGTTTGCTACTGCCTTTAAAAAGCTGCCGGCCCTGTCCTTCTGGTTGGTGGCCTTGTATGCAGGACACTGTAAAAAAATCACAAGAAAATTGTAAAACATCTGAAATGGTCAAAGGTCATGAACTGATGTAATATTCTTCCCCGGGTCTCTTGGAAACTTGGGTCATGAGATCTCTACCTGGTTAAGTGAGTAAAGACAACACAGATGCAATGAGGAAATGGTCTGTCAATGAGCCAAATGTACTTGATAGCAACTTGAGCAACTTAAGCAAATGTGTGTGAGGCGACTGTAACTTGGAAGAACTCTTGGAAGAACTTTTACAACTGGTGGTATTACAATTCCTTCACACGCCAGAGTTCCAGTGTTGGTGTAGCTCACAGCTGTCATCTGGTATAACTGTTTATTTGCATCTTCCGTTGTCTCTAATGATAATTGCCAAGGCATCACCCAGTTTATGCTTAAATATGCTTAGCAACGAGGAGCTCACTACTTCTGACTGCACTATTCAATAGCACTTTAAAAGTCTGTCTCCTCACCCAGGACCTACAGTCATGGCAGACAGCTCAGGAGTTTGGTGCCTTGCCAGCTGCCCTACTTTGGAGTTTGTGCTCCTGAGTGTGACAGAGTTGGACTCAGATGTGACTTCTCTACACATGCTTCTTCTGTCCCTTTTATTTGAACCTATAGTTCATGCTGGAGTTGGTAGTGTATGGCCAAGAGACATTAATCTCTGGGCTGTCCATGTGCCAGCTGGGCCCTGAAATTCAACAGAATTGCAATAACTACTCTCCAGTTCATTGGACTCACCCAGGACAACTAACAAGAAGATGTTGATGGACAATGACCTTCCCAAGGAACCAAGAGAGTCTATAACTGCAAGCAAGAGAGTCCCATCTGTCTGCCCCATGGGATCGAAGCCCTCCCTCAATTCGAGGTGGAGTGGGCATCACCATCCCAGAATCCTCAGGACTGGGGAATGAACTATGGACTAAAGTAGATTTACTGATATTCTACTATAGACTTATTGTGATTCTAGCAATAGAAGAAATTATATCATTCATGTGGAGGCAGTGGCCACTAGAGGTTCTGAGGGCAGGGAAAGGAAAATACAGGTGAAATATGGGGGCATTTTGGGTACTTGGGAATTTTTCTGAATGACATTACAATGACAGATACAGGCCACTACATGTCTTGCCATAACCTACAAATTGTGCGGGAGAGAGTGTAAACTACAATGTAAACTATAATCCATGCTTAGTGGCAATGCTCTAAAATGTTTTCATCAATTGTAATGAAGGTACCACACTAATGAAAGATGTTGTAAATGTAGGAAAATGTGGGAGGTATAGGAAGCAGGGCATATGGGAATCCCCTATATTTTTATGTAACATTTATGTAATCTAAATACCTTTTTTAAAAAAATAAAAAATATATTAAAATAAATAAATAAATAAATAAAGTCTGTCTCCTGGGGAGCAAATGTAGGTCAAGCAGTTGGGCACCTGCCTTCCACATGGGAGGTCCCAGGTTCGGTTCTGGTGCCTTCTAAAGAAGACGAGCAGACATAGTGAGCAGAAACAACGGGGGACAGGGGGAGGAGGGAGGAGAAATAAATAAAAATCTTTAAAAAAAAGTCTGGGAAGCAGATGTGGCTCACTCAGTAGGGCTCCCATTTACCACATGGGAGGCCCTGGGTTCGGTTCCTGGGGCCTCCTGGTGAAGGCAAGCCAGCCCACACGGCGTGGTGAGCTGACGCAGCAGGACGACCCAACAAAGGGAGACAAGCAGACACAGAAAAACGCACAGCAAATGGACACAGCGAGCACAAGCAGCAAGGGGGGGATAGATGAATAAATAAATAAAATCTTAAAAAAAAAAAATCTATCTCCTGATATAACCAATGATATTGATTGCATTATTATTTTTAACAGTAAATACAACAGGAAGAACTTAAATATCAATCAATAGGGCAACTGCTAATTCATTGAAACACTAGGTATCTTTATAAAGAATGTTAGCTCTATATATAACTATTTGGGAAAAAAACTAAAAAATATTGTTAAACAAAAAAGCTTATAAAATAGTTACATAATATTCTAATTTTTTTACAATAAAAATATGAAAAGTGTATAACTGTATGAAAAATAAATGTCTAGAAGGATAAATTCCAAACCATTTCAAACTGTTATAGTGGTTTCACATGAGGAGGATGGTGGGAATAATTTATTCCTACTCCTTTTGTTTACATTGGGGGAGAATTTCCCTAAAACGTCTGACCTTTTGACCCTTATTCCTTAATTCAGTTCTTGAAGGTACCTGGGTAATATGATGGGGAATGATCATTCTTTCCTCCTTATTTCTAGGTAAGGGGCATAAATTAGAGAAACACCACTCCTAGAAAAAAGAGTGGCTTTCAGATTGGTAGGCTTGGGAGAAGAAATGAGCAGGTGTAACTCAGTCACATCTCATCCTCTCTTTCCTTCTGTTTGGAATCAGACTGCCAGTGGAAGCCTCCCTTCTGCTCTTCCCATCCATGCTGTAAGTTTTATGGAAGAAGGCCCTCTTTAGAGGGGAGGCTGTGGTTGTGTGGATGCCCCGTGCCTAGGCGGGTAAATGTTATTCTGTTGTTTGGCATTAGGAAGGCCCATTGCCACTACCCACCTATGTCATATTCTACAGCAGTTCTAGCAGTAATAAAGCTGGGTTTATTACTTCCTAACTCCTTTATCTCTCTCGTTGGTTCTGAAGTTGGATAACAGAAGTATTATTTATTGGAAGCCCTCAAATGTGAATAAAAAGAATATTCTCTTTTTAATTTTTAGGCTTCTATGTTTGATTTTTTAAAATAATGAGCATGGATTACATAGATGTAGAGACATAGATTTCTCTAGATTTAGAAATATGAAGTCATAAAATCTATATCCTTAGAGTTTTCCTCTAGTAGTAGGATTCCAGTGTCCTCCTGATTTATATTGCACTTTATACTTCAATTGCTTAAAACAACCACACTATCTTTCAAGTTTAGAAGGAGCACTTTGGTTTGACCCACTCTCTGATCTCTTGGTCATTGGATATGCATTCTCTTGTTCCTTACATTCTTTCCCCCTTCTGATTTAC
Organism: Tolypeutes matacus; assembly: GCA_026826555.1. NCBI lineage: Eukaryota > Metazoa > Chordata > Mammalia > Cingulata > Chlamyphoridae > Tolypeutes > Tolypeutes matacus. Next base: position 3,646,517 of record JAKSZT010054466.1, on the reverse strand, counting down.
ATAATCTGGTTTGACTTTTCTCAAAGAGGCCACTGCCTTACAATTCCAGCATCATTCCTTTTTTGACTTGGGAAAAAGCTCTCCCTATTTTTCCAGGCTCCCAGGGTACTTTTGCTTTGCTGACAGCCTGAGAATTGTCTCCAGGCATTTATAGAATGTCTCCTTCATTTTCCACATCATCATCTGCAAATATGTAAAGAATTACATCCTCTCAAGTCTTTTTTCCCAGGCAAAACATTTCCAGTTTTTTTTTTAACAGTGCGTGATATGACATGGTTTGGAGTCCCTTTAATATCTTGGCACTCTCCTCTGAATTGGCCCCAATATGTCTATAAAACTCCTAAAGAATAAGACCTAAAGTGGAATACAGTTTTCTGGGAGTGTTCTGATCAGTGCTCAATAGAAAATAATAGCGTCCTGCTCTTTTATAAGCATAGTATACTCTTACCATGGTAGTATAATATCATATAGGCTATATTGGTGGTCGGGTCACAACATCTACTCATATTGGACTTACTGTGATCTAAAACACATAAATTGCTTTCATGCATGCTACTGGTAAAACAAACTTTTTCCCCCTCAACATATAAACATATCAAGTCACTTCCATGCTAAATTATAAAAGCCCTTCTTTATCCCATGTTTCCTACAATGATCATTTCTTTACAACTAAATATTCTCCCTTCTTTATCTTCCAATTACCCCTTAACCCAGGTGACTTTCCATCCTTCTGATCCTAAAATTTGAAGTTACTCTTGCAAATAAGGCTAATAAGAAAATTCCAGTAATCTCTCTTTAGCTCTAATCTTGATGTTGATAATGAATTTGACATTAATGGCTATTCCTTCTTTCTTGGATTCCAGACACTAATGTCTTCCAACTCTCTCACCATTTCTTAAGGTCTTCCTTCACCATTCTAAATAGTTTCTCTTTAGACTATCTCACCCAAATCTGACTGTCATTTCCTGCTTAAAGTGCTTCAATGTCTCTTTGGAGCAGTGATTCTAACCCCACTACATATTAGAATCATCTGGGGATCTTAAAATACCTAAGCCCAGGTCCCACACCTGTCTAATTGAATCAGAATTAATAGGGATGGGCCATGGATATAGGTATTTTTAAACTATCAGAGAAGACCCGTTCTTTTTTGTCCAGCCTCATCTCTCATCACTTACCTATGGGATCTGACCATATTAAATGGAGTCACTCAACACTTGCTATCTTCTCTGTCTGTATTGTATACTGTCGGCTTAAGTGTAACCTCCTCTCTAAAGCCTTCCCTATCTGCACATCTGCAACTTCTCACTATTTTTTTCTTTTTTTCTTCTTACCATGCAATTTCTTCAAGTTGGTAGGGAAACGAGGGTGTTTTTTTTTTTTTTTAAAGCTACAAGTGTGCTCTAATCAAGGAGTCATGCAGAGAGGTGTGGTGGATAGGATGTGGAGAGCTTTGGGTATACTTATGTGATTTTCAAGACCTTCCTATCCCTGTACACACACACAAGTGCACACACGTATATACATTCTATAAACCAAAGGTGGCTCGTCTTCAAATACCTCAGAATGCAAAGGAGGCAAAGAGAACTTTTGGGGAAGAGATAAAAGATGTAAGAAGATTGCTTTATAATTAAAGGAAGGAAAGAGTTACAGGAAAGAAATATGGAGTAGTAGGTTGGAGATAATAGTGAGAAGAGCTTGCTTTGGCAAGGGGTCTAGGATGACTGGGATGAGAGGCTTGGGGCAGACATTGTAAAGAGCTCACAGGGTTTATACAGCTGGTGGGATGAGAGGTTTGTGGTCTAATTAGCTGTCTGCAGCTTCTCATATTCAGTTCTTGATTCTCAACTAGTATTGGTGTCAAGGTCATTGGTTTGTTGTTTGTGAGTCAACTTTTTTTCAGTTTAGAATATTTCTTGATCTGATTGTTTTAAAGGTTGCTGTCTTGCAGATCCCATTTGCAAATTGTTTTAGTATCTTAGAATAGAGAATAATATTGGTTGCCTACTCAACATCCCTTTCCCCTTTACTCCTTCTTAAATAACTCCTCTTCCACACTGTCATGTGCTTTAAAGGAAACTGATTCATCCCACCTCCTTATCATGATTAGTCTAAAGCATAGAACAATCTGTGCATGGTGTCCCCTTGGCAACTGTTATTACTTTAGGGTATGCACATAAGCCAACTAGCCCAAATCAGACTGGCTAGGGGATAGGGCTCCTCTCTTTGTGGATGTATATATGAATATTTGTAGCCCAATAGCCATAGACAGTTATCTTCCAGCCAAGAGAAAATCAGAGGGATAAAGCCACTCCTGAGGACAGCAAAACAGAGGAATGCAAAGAACCTGAATCTTTGATAATAACATGGAGCAACTGAATCAGCCAACCTTGGATCCTGGCCTACTTCTGGTCTCCTTGTTATATGAGAAAACATTTTGTTATTGTTTTAGCCATTTTGAGTGACGATTTTTGTTACTTATAGCCAAAAGCATCCTACCATTAATTTGGATGTAACTTGGAAAGATTAAGTACCTTAAATTCATTTAAATTAGATGGTCATCTCCTCATAATTTCTCTGGCCTTCTTGAATCTTGGCCTTAGTTAACTCTTTCCCATATTTGCTATAGATGTTTATATCCAATTAGTACTGAAATGTACAAACTGGTGCTACCATTCGGTTCCTAGACCTTCCAGCAAAGTGAGGGAGAACTAATATAATAAGTTATTCCCATTCCCAAGGCTTGGACCAGAATCAAGACTGATTTTAAGTTATCTAGTACAGTAAACAATTGAGGTACTTTTTTTTAATAATTAAAAATAACATGCATTTGTGATAGAATCTATAAATGGTAGGACTATACAATTTGGAGGGAGGAAAAGCTAATTTGTCATCCAGTATGTAAATATTTTACTGTAATTTTCAAAAAAGGAAAAACCCAAAAAACAAAAGAACAACAAAAAATTCATATTTCCAATCATAACTCCTGGTTTGTGTTTTAGTCTGCTGGGCTGCTGAAAGCAATATACCAGAAATGGGTTGGCTTCTACAATTGTATATTTATTAGTTTACAAGCTTACTTTTTGAGGCCGAGAAAAAAGGTACAAATTAAAATATCATCAGGCAATGCTTTCTCCTTGAAGACTGGCTGCTGGTGATCCTGGACTCCTCTGTCACATGGCAAGACACATGGCAGCATCTACTGGTCTCTCCCTTCTCTTCCAAGTTTCATTGATTCCAGCATCTTGCTTCCATGGTTTTCTCTCTGTCTCTCTCAGAATTCATTCCATTTATAAAGGACTCCAGTAAGAGGATTAAGACCCACCCTTAACTGAAGTAACCTAGGCAAAAGTCCTATTTACAATAGGTTTACTCCTACAGGAATGGATTAGCTTTAAGAACATGATTTTTCTGGGGTCCATCCAGCTTCAAACCACCACAATTTGCATCTCTGGAATATTTTCTTGCTCTTGAGGGGAAAACAGAATAGTTTCCATAGCTGCAAGTGTAAAATAGCTGTTAGTTCCTGAACGTTTTATACTGGAGCAGCAGCAGCAGGAAAGAATTATTCCCAACTGCCCTTTCAACTGAAATAAAATTATAATTTTATCTTTTTTTCAAGGAGATGGTTTTTCAGATCTCCTCGAAATTAGAAGGTAGGTGTTTGGGTTTGTTTTTGTTTTTTTTTAATGATAGCATGGAAGAGTCAAATTGACAATTTACTTGGTGATTTATTTTCTTTCCTATTTTGGCAACACAAGTCACTGTTAAAGTTGTTGTGGTGGATTAAGTTATATACCCCAGGAAAAAGCAAGTTCTTAATCTTAATCAGCACTCCTGTGGATGTGAACCCATTGTAAATAGGACCTTTTGAAGATGTTTTTTGTTAATGTGTGGCCCAACTGAATGAGGGTAGGTTTTAATCCAGATCACTGAGGGTCTTATAAAGGCAACAGGGAAGTCACAGAAGTGGGAAAAGGAGAAGACATTACCATGTGATGTGAGGCAGGGATTCGAGCCAAGAACCCCAAGGATTGTGGCAAATCAGCACCAGAACACTGTCCACCCTGGGAGGAAGCAAGTATTCTAACCAAAACTGTGACGTAATAAATTCTCTTTGTGTAAGCCACCCATTGTGAAGTATTTGTCATGGCAATCTAAGACAGTGGTTTTCAAAGCTGTCTCAAAAAACTAAAGGATGACTATAAAAACTACAAACTGATTAAATAAATTAAAAATTAGGAAAGAGAAAGTTCAAATGACCTTTCTAATGAGGGTATATAAACACGTATTAGTCAGCCAAAGGGGTGCTAATGCAAAATACCAAAAATGGGTTGGTCTTTATAGAGGGTATTTATTTGGGGTAGAAGTTCACAGTTACCAGGCCATAAAGCGTAAGTTTCTTCTCTCACCAAAGTCCACTGCCACGTGTTAGAGCAAGACAGTTGCCGACATTTGCAAGGGTTCAGGCTTCTTGGGTTCCTCTCTTCCCAGGGCTGTGTTTCTCTCTGGGCTTAGGTCCTCTGTTTCCTCCACAAGGTAAGCTGTAGACTATCAGGCGAACGGCTCACTTCTCTTCTCCTGGGGCCTTCTCTCCAACATCAAAACTCCAACTTCAGAACTGCTGCAACTCTGTTCTTTGTGATGCCTTTTATATTTTCTTCCCCCACCCACCAAGGGGAGGGACTCATGCCCTACTGACATAGCCCAGTTAACGTCCTAATCATAACTTAATCATGCCCAGATTAACAGACCAGTTTACAAGCATGATCCAATTATATTTTTTGTAGAATGTTTTATATGGTCAAACTTAGTAAATAAAACAATCAAAGAAATGTATATTTTCACTTGTTTTCATGTCTGCATTAAAAGATTATTTTAAAGTCCTCTTTAAACTGAAATAATAGAAATACATCCAGAAACCATAGTTTGTAGAATCACTATTTCTCTCCCTGCTAATCAACAGGATTCTGCAACACGGTTAAGCTGTTCCCCACCTCCCTTTATAAATTAAACTTCTCCTAGTCACTCTCTATCCAATTAGCCTACTTGATTCTTTAGTACACTCATTATTATCTGAAATTTTCTTATTTGTTGTATATCCATTTCTACTCGAATGTAAGCTCCTCAAGAACAACTACCATGTCTAGCTTATGTGCTCCTTTCTTCCCAGCACGGTATCTAGAACATCTGCCATCTATCAGGACCTCTGTAAGGATTTGTTGCATACATAAATGGATAGATAAACAAATTCAGTTAAATATGTTATCTCTGTACAGTGGATTTTGACTAATTCAATTAATTAGGAAAAAATTAACTGAGCTCAGTATTAATTGAGCATGTGTATTTAGGAGTTGGATACCATCTCCATCACAAACACCATCAGACAGCTTTTACTGGAAAACCCACTGACATGGGTGTTATAATAAGGAAGTAACCCAAGGATTTGAAGTAAATTTGATACTTAAAAGATCGCATTTCCTGAGTTAACCACAATTAATTGGAAAGCCTAAATATGTTGACAGCATGTTTGTATGAAACAATTAAGCTATGGATCTTTGTCAAGGAACTTTATTTATTCCTAACTATTTCCATGCATTGGAAGCCAAATGCATGATTAGTAAGGATTTGTTCAAAGGTGTAAAAAGTGGTAAAAATGCTGAACTAGTAACTATATATCTTGAAACTTAATGTCAAAAACCTTGTTCTCTTGAGCATTAACAGTAATATTTTGTTTCTTCTGTGATTCTTACTGCAAGTAATATAAATGATAATAAAAAGGTCTTGAAACAAGATAATCTACCAAGGTCAATTAACATTTGTGAAAACCTTTGAAATGTGGTGTTATAAAGCATACCAAGTTTTTTATTTTTTTAAAATTCAGTCTATCAACAATCATTTCAAACCTTTTTCAGCACAGATCAATGCCTGTTGCCCTTAGTGTTTTATTTTTTTTTAATGTGAATGAAAAAAGTACTTCAGTTAAAAAAAAAGTCACAGTACAAATTTTGAGATTCTCTTAATTTTTGGCAAGTTCTACTATAAGGCTTAAAAACTTTGTTTGGACTTCTAGCTGGGCTTCCTATAGATAACTCTGTGTATATGCACAGTTATCTTTCTGGCCAAAGCTAAGATTATCCCTTTTCTAATGAATGTTAATTCTTGAAATGCAATCTGCTTTATCACCTGTTGTTGAAAATATTCTAATTTCTTTCACAGTTGCTAGAAGATTAACTTATTTACATTTTAATTTCATGCAGCCTCTGTGAGTCTTTCATTAGAAGGAAATAAATTCTGGAGCTAGATTATAGAAAATATTTGTTTGACCAAATTCTAAAACATCTGATCAGTAGTAAAGGGAGACTTAAGTGACACAGAAGAGAGGAATGGAATATGAAGCTTCTGAGCTGTCACTGATCAAGAGCCACATTTATTCTGGGGCTGCTCAGTGGCCTGCAAGACATAATTTGTCTTGTTTCTAATCATAAAGGGCAGATTTTTGGCCCCAAACAGTGGCATTTCTTGGCTTGCTCTGTTCTGGCAACTTTGGTCCTGGAAGCCTGGAGGTCTAAACTCTTCCCTGAAACTGACGACTCATCTAGTGAGGGAAGCTGGTCCTGTCCTAGATTTAAGCATACAATTACCATGGCACTGCTTTTTACAAGCAATACACTCAAGAGAAATACATATTAAACTTTGAAAGGCTGTTCTTGGCTCTTTAATCTTCACATCTTTCTTTGAAAATTGTGCTTTCCATAAATATAATTGAGCACGATGAGAAGTTCAACACAAAATGTGAATACTAAAATATAAATTCTTATTAGCAAATGAAATGACATGGCCAATTTCTAATTCTGGAAAAAATTCTTCTGTTTTAGCTAAATGTAGAATAAGTTCCATCTGAGAATCTGTACCAATTCTTAGAAGAAACAGAAATTAAACCCATAGCTATACCTAAATTATTAAAACACCCTTTAATTACATGATTTCAGTCAACAAAATAAATTCCATGGAAACCAATAAAAGTGTCTTAATTTTTCCTTTCAGACATAAAATTGAAATAGTTAATTCGTTGAGGACATTTAAAAACTCTTTGTATTGCTTTTTAAATAAATAATATCTGTTATTATTTTATTCTAATCACAAAAGTAAGATATTCATTATGGAAAATATGGGGAAAAAAACAAAGAATAAAATTATCCATAACCTATCATTCAAGTATAACCTCCATTTTGTTTTTAATTGGTTATCTTTTGGACTTTTCTATGCTTAAGTTATATAATTAAGTTATATATTAAGTTTTAAATAGTTGGGATACAATTTTATGTATTGTTTTATAATTTAGTTTCCCTTAATAATAATCATGGTTCGTTTTCAATTATTCTACTACATGTAATTTCTAAGATTGATATATAAGTGGTTAACCAATGTTTTGTTATTATAAATAAAACTGCAATAAATATTTTTGTAAATAAACGTGTATATCCACCGTAGATTATTCCATTAAAGAGCAGCATTAGGAGTCTAAGATAATTTTTAAGGTTTTTGAAACATTTAGCCTTTTAGAAACATTGAAATAAATTATACTCTCACAAATAATGGTAAGACTACTTTGCCTATATCCTAGCCAACTAAATCAATTATGGGTGTAATCTGTCCTGGAACAAAATTCCTGTCAGTCTGTGGACCTGTGAAACCTAGAAAACAAGTTATCTGCTTCCAAAATACAATGGTGGAAGGGGAATGGGATAGACATTCCCATTCCAGAAGAGACAAATTGGAAGGAAAACAGGGGTTACAGGTCCCAAGCAAGTCTGAAAATCAACAGAGCAAACTCCATTAGATTCCAAGGTCTGAGAGTCATCTGTGGCTTGATGCTTTGTCCTCTGGGCCTGCTAGAGCAACAGCTCCGCCCTTTCCAAGTACTGGTGCAGCATTTCAACCAAATACCCGGGCATAGATCCCAGCCTCTCTGAGCATGGGGGCAGTGGTCATGCTCTTCCTAAACACTGGGTTGGGCCTCACCCACCCTGTCAAAATGCAACCCTTCTTTCTTAGCCCAAGGAGATCCTTTCAGCCCAGACCTTTGCATCCATGGTGCCACCCTTGGGGTCATTCTTCCTTCATTTTGTTCCATCTCTGTCCCTTTAAGTCCAGGCCGGCAGTGTTTCTGCTTATACAAAATTCTTAAAACCTTTTCAGTTTTGTATGCAATTCAAGGGGATCCAAGCCATCAGACAAAAGGATCTTCCACAGATCCTTCGTTGATAATTGCATCTCCAATCTTGACTTCCCCTGAGATGAATGATTGGATCCATGAATCATGTATTTAAACTCCTTAGCAAATGGCTATTCAGCCACACCCCCACATGGAGTCCTGTTCTCTGGGAACTAACCTCTCAGAAACTCAGGGAGGATCCTGCTAGGGCTGCTTCTGGTCCAAGTTTCAGAGCACACTAGCTGGATAGGTCGAAAAATTTCTGAATCATCAAATGCTGTTTCCTTTTTGCTTAACAGTTCAGTCCTTGGTTTACCTCTTTCCTCTTGCATTTTACTCTAAGGAGCAAGGAGAAACCTGGCCGTACCTTCCACACTTTGCTTGGAAATCATCTCAGCCAAACACCCAAGTTCATCATTTACAAGTTCTGCCTTCCATCCAACATTGGAACATAATTTCACCACGTTCTCTACCACTCTATAAGAAGGATGGTCTTTCCTCCAGTTTGCAATAGCACTTTCATCATTTTCCTTCTATGTCCTCACCAGAAGCACCTTTAATATCCATATTTCTATCAACATTCTATCATCTAAGAGAATATATGACAGAAACTTTCTCTAGAACACTTCTCCCTTTTTTTCTGAGCTCTCACCAGAATCAACTTTCATGTTCATATTTCTACCAACAGTCTCCTCAAGGCAATTTAGCTTCTTCTATCAAGCACCTAAAAATTCTTTCAGCTTCTGTCCATTACCCAATTCTGAAGCCACTCCCACATTTTTAGGCATTGGTCACATTAGTACTACACTCCTGTAACCAAAAACCACCTTAGTTTGCCAGGGCAAATGGGTTGGATTAAATAATAGGAATTTATTGGCTCACATTTTGGAAGATAGAAGTTCAAAATCTAAGTATTGCCTTTTTCTGTAGCATTCTGGTTATGACTTGCTGGCAATCATTCTTTTCCTCCATCACATGGCAATCTGTATCCTTGGTTTCCTCATATAGCTGCTTCTTGTCCAAATTTCCATTCCTTATAAGGACTCAAGATATACCGGATTAAGGCCCACCCTGTCTCAATTTGGCCTCATCCAAATAGAAACTTCAAAGATCTTATTTACAAATGAGTCCAGATACACAGTACTAGGGGTTAGGACTTGAATATGTCTTTGTGGGGGGTCATGATTCAATCTACCACACCAATACTGGGTATTATCCACCACTTATTTTTTACATGTAGACTCAGCATAATTTAAAGACTGAAGAGGCAAACAAGTTCATATATTTTCCTCTAAATGGTTCAGAGATTTCCCCAGGCTTTCCTTTAGGCTGGCCTCTCTTGTAAGTCAAAACCAAATCCTCACAAACAGGGACAGAGGGACTAAACTGACAACAAATTCTGGCCACCATTCTCCATAACCTCCCTTGTCTGACTCATTTGTTCCTTGTGCACTCATGCATCTTAGCTCTGAGCCTACCTTTGTTCCAAGTTACTCAGTTAATTGCAAAAGTCAGATCAGTTGCAAAAATGTGAGAGTTGGAACATAGTAGATGGAAGCGCCCCTTTATCCATACATATCTAGTTTTTTATTAAAATATATTTATCACTTTGTTAATGAAAGTAAAAGCTGTGATTTGTTCAGTTTATTACTATCTGCAACAAAATAAGTATATTCATAATAAACAAAACAAGTTTGTTTTGTAAGAAAATTACAAAGGAATTATGCTCTATCCAGGCATCAACAAAGTTAGTATTTTAGGCCTTGCAAGCCATGTGATCTCTGACACAATTATTCAACCGTGCCCTTGTAGCATGAAAACATCCATAGACGATACGTAAGCAAAAGAGTGACTATGTTGTTTCGTTGAGACTTTATTTACAAACATAGTCAGCTGGCTTGTTTTGACATGTGGGCTAAAGTTTGCCAACCCCTGCTCTATCATGTAGCTCGAATGTAAAGAAAAAAAATTCTCCAACACACTGAGGAATGTTTGAATAACTATCTCTGTGAAATGAAACTGTTCTTTTCATTAAGATATAATTTTTATTAAAGCTCTGGTGCTAAATCTGGAGAAAAGGTAATTAATTAAGGAGACAAGCTGGGGCTAGACACATAGAGTCTAGCCTAGGACAAAAAAAGGCTGAAAGTGTCTCCACAGGGTTTCCTTAGAAACTCTTTACTGTAATACTTGAAACTTACAAGTCGTCATTTGTAAGAACAGAGATATGCCCCAAAGCAAAAACAAAGCTTTGCCTCAGTGAAAATGCACAACTCTACCAGCTATCAAGAGAAGACATGATGTGAAGAGAAGTCACAGTGGTCATCGTGGCTGTTGTATTGTACCAGTGCTTATTTTCTAGATATTTCTCTAACGTTAGCTATCATGGCCAGTAAGTGCAAAACAGTAGTGGTGTGATGAAAGTGCTCAAAAGTGCTTGTAAGAGTCATAAGATGATGGGAAAAATGTTAAAATGAAGAGTCAGAACCAATGCCATCAACATTTAAAGTTCTCTTTGTAAAACAACTTTATATAGACAAGCAATATTTACACATTCTGTAGGGTCACTTTGGCTTTAAGAATAAAAGGATTCACGTATCAAAAAGCTAACTAACCTGTTCCAGAGTTCAGAGGAGCTTTTGTATTCTTTTCCTCCATGACACACACCTTTCTGCCAGGAGTTTTGCCCTATGTGGCAGATTAAAGATGGCCACAAATTCTTTGATACTCCCATTGAGGATTGGGGTGCATGTCCCCTACCCTTGAATTGGAGGAGATCTGTGACTGCTTTGATCAATATAATACAGTGGGTGTGACCCCACACCAGTTTTCAAGCCCAGGCCTTCAGGGACCAACCGCTTCTATGCCCTATCTTCTGTAACACCTGTTCTTGGAGCCCTGAGCTGCTTGTGAGAAGTCCAACTTCTTTGCTGGTGAGGGCATGTAGAGAGGCACTGAGACTATATGAAGAGGGAGAGAAGCTCAGCTGAGCTCAGCCTCCCAGACATCCCATCAGGGTGACAGACATGTAGTTGAAGCCATCTTAGACCTTCAAGACCAGTTCAGTTACTAGCAGGTTGTGCAGAAGACTCACCCAGCTAACTCCTTCCCAAATTATTGACTCACAAAAATCAAGAGATATAATAAAATGTGTGTTCTTTTAATCCACTAAATTTTGGTATAGTTTGTAATATAGCAATAGGTAAGTTGAACAGCATTACATGAATGATAACCAGCAAGAGATATGGGCATGCATTCTATAGCAATTTGTGTTTCTACCCTTTATTTTCTGGTTACTTTCAATAAAATACAAATCCTTAGCTATTGCCACTCTGTAGCAATAGGCATCTATACTTCCTAAATAATGGATGCAACCAAAAAATTTCCAAGATTATTGTTGACTCATAATTGCCAATTAAAATGGACTCTTTTTGGTTTTAAAAACAGCCACAAAACCAGTGTCAACTGGCAGACAGATCTTAAAAATAAGCAATAGATCAAACAGCTGAATTGAGTAATTAATCTTCATAACAGAAACCCAATTTAATTACCTTGTTCAGTGATTTCCAACCCTAGTTTTAAAACATGCCAGGCATCACTAATGATTTGCAGCAATCTCAAAATTCTCCATAATATCTCAAAAGTTTTTTTTTCTTTCATTCATATTAGAATAAAGAGGAAAAGCACACCAAGTAGCAGGAATTTGGGGAAGGAGTAAATGTTAACCTTAATGCATAAATGAACTTCTTTATGATGTAGAATATGTATTATAAGAATAGGTAATATTTTATATAATTTCTTGGTATTCTTTTGAATATAAGTCCACAACAACATTCTTTCAGAACCAGGAAGTTGTTTAATGTTTATAATCATCTTGCTTATGACTTCATGAGATTCACTAGTTTTGTGGGAAAATGCAATATTTTGCTTAAAACGAGGGAAAAGATAGTTTATGATCACAATCTCTTTCTAATGTAGCCTAGTATTGTGCAGTATTTCTCAAAAACAGTTCTACAGGATTCAATTCTTGAGGACACTAATTGGTATTAATTAGATTAAAAGAAAATAGGCTTAAGAAAATTTTAAATATGCTAAGCAATATGAACTTCCAAGGAATCTCTCAATGTGCAGAATCAAACATAGTTCACTGTGGCATCCTTTTTTGGAAAAGCATTTTGTGGGATAAATGTGGACCGAAACACAGTAGGAAATGTGGACTGAAACACACTAGGAAATGCTGGCATAGTGGAAAGATTTGAAACTTGGAGTCCCAAAACCTTGGTAACCAATCCTGATCTGCTACTTATTGGCTGGCAACTCATTATTCACTATGAGCGTTAACTCCTCATTTGTAAAATGAGAGTATTAACACATGTACTAACTGTTACCTTGCAGAGTTCTTATGAGAAATAAGTGAGAAATTTTAAGTAAGAGTGATTAATTTAATGTCTGGCATACTGTAAGCCCTAGTGACTGAATGCCAGAGGAATGATTGTCTTTGTACAACAATGCCTTCAGTTTTTTTAAAGTCCTGGTGAGAGGTTCCCATGCTTATGAATTCTGGTGCTGATTTCCTATGAACTTCCAAATCTCTACCCTACTTACATGAGCCTAGCCCCAGTTCTTGAAAAATGAGCTCCTGTTGCTGCTCAACATCTCGTGGCAATGACCAGAGAACAAGTGTTGTCTGCTGAAGTAAAGGTCAACTTGGTTTTATTGTTAAACCCAATGTACAGTTAGACCACTAAAACTGGACTTAAGTCAATGTCTCAAGAAAATATAAAATTGATGCAGATCCTCTCTTAGATCAAAGGGCCAGTACCAGAACTTAGGACACGGTTTTAACCAATCTCTTTAACTCTTTGTTTCCTCACTTATAAATAATAATAATAATTACCCTATTGGAATATATGAGAATTAATGACATTATGTGTGGAAAAGATATTATATAGCATAGGATATAATATATAATTAGTAAACCATTCTTTAAGACTACATTTTCATAGAATTATAAAATATGAAGTTAAAGGGTCTGTTACAGATCACCTAGGTTAAGTCCCTAAATAAAAAAACATTGAGATCAGAGGTATGAGCATTTAGCCAAGCTTGCACATTTGTGGTGGCAATGCCAGGCAAGATATAATAGCTTTCTCCACATCTTCACAGAACGAAAATAGATTTGTTCTATAGGACCCCAAGGGATAAAATTAATCCAGAAAGCTAGAAGAGACTATGTGAAGTAAATGTGTTTAATAATCTCGTTTTACTGTTGAAACAGGGCCCCTCAGGCTGCCACTTTTCCCCCTATTTATGGATTGAAGCTAGCTTTAGGGAGATGAAGTAGGTCAGAAGGACAGTTTTTACTCTATGAGTTGTGTGCATTGGAGATTAATCCTATGATTCCTGATTTGGGCACATCGTTGACACACTGCCTGCCCAGACCTATGACAGAGCCAGCTCTGGAATTTCTATTTTACAGGGACACAGGGGCATATCTCATTGGAATAAGAGATTTGAAGAAGTAATTTCTGAACACTTTACATAAGACAAAAAATGTCAAGTATCTATGTCAAAAAATAAGTCTTGAAGGATATTATAGGGGACCTAAATTCCTTTAACCCACTTGGAATTGCCACCAGGTATATTTAGATGCTTGGCTCAACTATGCTGGATGGTTAACCACAATTTTAGAATTTGTAATTTAATGTTATCTGTACTGACAGCCTTTTTTACTTATATGGCCAATTAAAAATTGGCTGTAATTATGAAATCTGACAACTTCAAGGCAAGCTCTTTAACCATCACCATCTAAAAACAATGTGAATTGAGATATTCCACTTGCTAGACAACCCAAGTAATGTTTGCTCATGGTTAAAGAATGTGCTATCAATCACAATACCCCAAACCAAAAAAACAACAGAGAAAGTTTTCTCTCAGAAACAGCCAGAGTGAGACAGGACTGACATTAGCAACAAAAGAGAAGTGAGAGGAGATTTGAGGAAGTAAAATAAAGTTAACTAAAGGCTGGGATATTTCTGTGGAACCTATTAAAAGGGGGAACTCCAAGATATGCCTTGCATATGCTCAGACTGGACCTGAGTTTGCATATTTGTGATTTCAGAGTATGTTCTGACTAAAACAGCAAATATATTTAGTGTAAGTGGCTAATGAAGCTTGCAGCAGAGTGGGCACATCCCGTTTCTAGTGCATATAATAAAAAAAGCTAATATTAACTGAGTGCTTACCATGGGCAGGCACTATGCTAAAAGTTTCACATGGGTTAACCTATTTAAACCTCATAACAAGCCTGTAATGTAAGTACTATTCTTAAACCCATTTTCAGGAAACTGAAGTTTAGAGAGATTACCTATTTTCCACAGGTGATAAATGTCTAACCTGAGGTCTTCTGCTCTCTAAACTCACTATTGCACTATAGTGCACTATGCGTTATACTGTTCACTTATCCTGTGACATCTGAGAGAATTCCAGTTGTGTTGCATTGGTACTTCTGTCCTTTTCCTCAAGGAATCCCATTGTTCCTATTAACTTCCAAACTTTTGCACCTTTTGTTCTGGAGAGAAACATTTGAAGACCTATCATATTCTTAACAGTGAAATAACTCTTACAAGGTTACACTTTGGTTGAACAAGTATGTTTGCCATCAAATATGGATGTAAAATGAAAATATGCAAATATTCTAATTTAGAAATAATACATACAGTGATTAAGACTTAGGAATTAGTATCATTCATTCAGCATTATTCCAAATTCTCAACATTTGGGAACATTTTCCATTACTGAACATGTTTGCCACCAGGGAACTCAAAAAGTCCAGAATTATGCTTTCTTCAGGGAGTTCTCATCAACCACAACAACCTTGGCAGATAGCTCTTTTGTGTTATCTCTGGAACATATTTTTGAGAATTAGAATAAAGGCAAAAAGTTATGTTCAGCAATTCCAAGTCCTCATATACCCTTAATTGGCATCTCTTTTTGACCTGAAGAACACTTCAGGTAAGCAGTCAATTTGGGGTGTGGGGGGGTGGAGGAACAAAATCAGAATGGTGTCCTGAGTCCTCAGCTCTAAGCTGAGCCAAAGTGTTAAGGAAGTCCATCTAATGCTTCTAGAAGGCAGGCATTGAGGTGGCTGTGGGGACTGCTGAGGGCCACAGTAGCTACTCTATACAGCAGGATATGAACTTATCACAATATGAACTGAGATGCCCATTAATGAGTTTTCTACCATGGCTTGGGTATGCATGAGAAACATCATTAAACTGAATCTGATTCCTGAAAATGGTTGGAGAGACAGTTTCTTTCTAGATGCCTCTTCATTAATGAGAGATGAGATCATTGCCCAAAGTTTCCTCAGGCCTGGAGGGAAGTTGAAAGTTCTGATCACAGTGGTTGAGGCTATAGCAATAGCCTATATTTTCATAAAATATATACTGTATATATTATATCTATATTAGAACGTGCTTCATTCACAAATTCAAGCCCCCAAGGTCTAAAGAAGATGGGAGCAAGATTCAAGCTTTGCTTTTTTTTTTCATTCCATAAAACTTCTCCGTTTAACAGTGATTAGATCTCTGCCAAGCAATTAAATTATGTGCAGAAGTTCTGTTCTCAAGCTCTAATTTCTGCTTCAGGCCTCAAAATCTGGAAGGAGTGAGACGGAACTGAAAGGGGGATTTCTGGAACTCAATAAAGAAGTGGCATATGGAGGGGCACAAGCCTGAAGACATGGCTCCCACTGTGGCTTGTGCAGGGCCAGCAACCATTTCAAGAGACCCTGGGAGTAGAGCCAATTGGCAGATTTTGTACTTGGGTTACTGGATTGGGAATAACCCTTCAGCTAGGATGCTGGACTCACTGACAGGATGATTTCTTGATCAAAGATTAGTTTGAGGATAGCTGGATTGCTCCAGAAGATGGGGCCAGGGAATTTCCCACTTAAACTCCTACTCCATCCTTCACTTCCATCCATCCCCTCAAAAATCCCATAATATGGGAATGACCCACTCAGCATCATGATTCATTTTATTGGATGTTTTTTCTCTAAATCAAGGTCTGATTAGATAGTCTCATGATAGATCTACCATATATGAGATTTCAAAGTTAACATAGTAGAACTGTTTTTTAATCAATAAAAACTAGGTCTGTTTTAAATCAATAAAAACAGAGAACTTATCTTAATTTCCTTTCTGGCCCTTAGTACATAGCACAGTGCTTGGCCTATATAGACATTTTATAAATGTTTTTGAATTGAAAAGAATTCCTGTGGTAAAGAATTTTTATCTTGGGCTTTGCTTACTAGATGCAATTATTTGCTTGATGTTTTCCCATTTGAAATGTTTTTGAACAAGTGAATTGTAATACTGAATAGCAGTAGAATAACGATTGATATATTTAACATAGAAGACAGAAAAATTTGCCTAGTCAAAATGCAGCCATCCAGTCTACTGAGTATTCACTTACTTTTATGCCAAAATCTCAATTTCTGTTGAAGTATTCATCCGGAGTGCTGATCTGAAGAACACTTTCAGATTAAACTATTGATTTGGAAATTTTTGCCTTGTGTCTCAGCTTCCTTATTTGTAAGATTAATGTTATTGTCTATTCCCCAGGAATGTCTGTGAAAAAGTATGTGAGCCATCAATTAGATATTACTATACCCATACAATTACTATTACTCTCAATGCCAATGTTTCAACACACAGATGTGTTGAAACCAGTTGGATATTGCAAACAATTAAGTACTGAACTTTAAAAATGATGTATTTTAAACACATTCAGATTTAAGGTCACCACAATAATATATATTCTCACTCACTGATATTTTAGCTGATTTTTTGAGTGACAGAGAATGACTTATAATTACAGCCAGATGCAGGAATTGAATGTAGTATACAAGGAATCTCACTGGTCTACCTATAGGAGTATGTGACACATGTGAATGTGATTGGTCACATGTGTCACAATGGAGAAAAAGTTTGCAAATTCCTGTTCCATAATCATAGTCTTTTACTGTGAATTACAATCCCCTATGGAAACTTTACACTTAAGCATGCTGCCATATGATTGTTCACCACTAAAAATATTATGCTTTCCCTGATCATGCACTCAATGCACTCAACCACCTGCATTCTCTAGTCCCTTTATCTGTCTTAATTTTTTTCCCATAGCACATACCAGATAGTTTAATTATCTGTTTTTAACTCCCATGAGATATAAGCATTTCATGAGGGCAGGGTTATTTGTGCATCCTATTTTCTCAATCTCCAGAGCAGTGCCTGGCATATAATAGATCCTCAAATATTTTTTGAATGGTCTAAAAAGATTTGGTCTACTGAACATCTCTTAAGAAAAAAAATCTAGTAATTTTTTTCCATTTAGACTGCCATTGCTTTTATTAAGACAAAGGAAATTTGGGTGATGAGTAAAGTAAAAACATCCAACAATCCAAAACACAGTAATTAGTCCAAAAATAAAAATAGTGATGGAAAAGAAACTAATATACTTGTTCTGTTCTTCTGCTTGGAAAATTAGAGAAAAATACATTATTTTTCAAATGCTTAAATAATGTATAAATTCTAAGAGCTTCTGAAGGAGAACTTCTCAATCAATATCATCTAAAAGAAAACTAAATATCAATTGTCAGATTAGACAGAAGTATTACTTGACAATAAGTCAGTAATTCTTCTAAATGATAATAGTAAGACAATACTTCTGAGCTATAGTATTAAGGAAAAGAATGTAACTAAGGTGAATCCATTTTCAATTGGCAGCTAGAAATGAAAGGATTTTTAAAAGTCTCATTTTCAATTTCACTAAAAAATCCTAAACTTTGATAATTCTAATGCTGAAAATGAATTTGCTCATACAATAGATATATATTTAAATACATATATATATAACTAAACTAATTATTTTGAAATAATTATTGATTCAGATGCAGCTGTAAGAACTAAAACAGAGAAATCGTATGTACCCTTCACCCAGTTCCCCCAATGGTGACATCTTGCTAAACTACAGTAGAATATCACAACCAATATTGACATTGATGCAGTCAATGTATAGAACAGTTCTACCACCACAAGAATAAGCCCTCATGTTGGCCTTTAATAGCCACATCCACTTCCCTCCTGCCTCCAGCCCCTAAACCCTGGCCACCACTAATGTGTTTTCTGTTTCAAAAATGTTAAATAAATGGAAACATACATTATATTACCTTTTGAGAGTGTTGTTTTTTTTCCCACTTGGCAGAATTCTCTGGAGATTCATCCAGGTTATTGCTGAATAGTATTTCATGGTATGTTTCACCAATTGAAGGATATCCTATTATGAATAAAGCTGCTACAAACATTTGTATACAGGTTTTTGTGTGAACATAAATCTTCATTTTTCTGGGATAAATGCATAGGAATGCAATCACTGGGTTGTATGGTAGTTACACGTTTAGTTTTTTAAGAAACTGCCAAACTGTTTTCCAGAGAGGCCATATCATTTTACATTCCCACCAGCCAAGTATGAATGATTCAATTCTCTGCATTCTTGCCAGCATTGAGTGCTGTCACTATTTTTTATTTCAGCCATTCTGGATAAGTCTGTAGTGAAATCTCATTGTGGTTTTAATTTGCATTTCCCTAATGGCTAAGGATGTGGAATACCTTTTCATGTGCTTATTTGCTATCTGTATGTTCTTTTCGGTGAAATGGCTGTTCATGTCTTTTGTCCATTTTCTATTTGGATTGTTTGTTTTTCTACTATTGAATATTGAGAGTTCTTTATATATGCTATATAAAGAATATATAAAGAAATATTTGCAAATATTGTTTCCCAGTTTGTAGCTTGTCTTTCCATCCTCTTAACAGGTGTTTTCACAGAGTGAAAATTTTAAATCCAATTCATCAATTTTTCCTTTGATTTATCAAGCTTTTAAGGCAGGTTAGTATAGTGAAAGGGGGAAGGTGGCTGAGGCTGGCAGACAACATTGTCAACAAACCACATGGCCGTGAGACCCCACTCAGAAACCTTCTGAGGGATCTCATGGGACCCCGGCCACAAGAATCTCATTTGGAATGAGAGAAAAAGCCCCAGATACCCTTAAAAGGCCTCACCATTGGCCCATAAAAAATGATAGGTAGGGCAACCAATCAGAACAGTAAACAGTTGGGGCCCTGCCCCCAACATTATAAAGAGGGAGGAGGAAAGACTTTAAAAAGGTCTGACCTGGGGCTCCATGTGTGCATCTCATTCTGTAGCATGCCTGCAGTCCATGCCTTGGACCGTGTACTTTTCTCATTTTCTTCTTTCTTAATAAATTCTACTCCTTTGCCTACCCTATGGTGTGTCCTTAAATTCTTTTATGAGACATAAGCAAGAACCTAGAAGCCTAGAAACCAGAGCCATCCAGTAACATTATTTGGCGAGCCAAGCCAGGAGACAGAGGCAAGTGGCACTCCCTGACCCCTGCCAGAGACTGGTGAGTTTTAACTAAAGTCTGTTCCGTATTTTGTTTTATTAGAGGCTGTTTGCCTGTAAGCCACAAAACAGTCTGCTTTTTAATGTGCCTCTTAATGTTGGGTTTAATTGTAAGAACACAGTCCCTGGGAGTGGCCATGAAATGAGCTCGCTCATTGCTGTCTCCTAAGACCTCTGCAAAGTACGCAAAAGAAAGGTTCCTAGCCAGTCCATTTCCTAGTGGGAAAGCCTGATTTGGGAGCTAAGGTCTGGGAAGTGGACCCAGACGTCTCCCAAGACCTCTAAGGCTCTGGGGACACCCAGAGACATAAGGCTCCCACTCCCCAGAATGTGGGAACAATGAGCAGGCTCCAACTTCCAGGACGCTGGCTCGGCAAGCAATCTGTTCCACCCGGTCTAGCGGTAGGACACCACCCAGAATGACAAATACGTTTATCCTTCCCTAGGACAAGGGCAGCTTGTAATTGGGACATCTTGCCTACTGATAGTTTAAAAAGAAAGAAGCTAATCTTTTCCTGCCACACCACGTGGCTACAGGATGGCCGAGACTGGTCTCTGCATGGAACCCTGAATTCCAGTTAAACCCGTGTAAGTGAGAAGGAGAGGACAGACAGATCTGAGGGCC
This sequence comes from Tolypeutes matacus, assembly GCA_026826555.1. NCBI lineage: Eukaryota > Metazoa > Chordata > Mammalia > Cingulata > Chlamyphoridae > Tolypeutes > Tolypeutes matacus. Next base: position 3,626,193 of record JAKSZT010054466.1, on the reverse strand, counting down.
AGATACACCGTGGTTATGTCTCCCTAAAGGGATGAGGAAATGTACTACCAAACCAGTCAATTAAAAGCTCAGGGAAATTTGCTCAGAGGCAGAACCTAAAAACCCAGCCTTATTTCAAAGAAAGCTGGCAGAGGTAATAAAAAATACCCTCTTGGTAGATCCTAGCTCTAGACAAGGACAGATCCTCCTAGGAACTCCAGTCTGCCTCAGACATCCATAGAAAGCTGCAGAAACTTTCCCTGCACCCCTAAACATCTATTAACTCGCCTTTAGAAACAGCCTTCTCAGTTTTCAACAGTCGAGACCATGCCGTCAAGATGGAGAAGGTAAGGAGGGGCGGGTGCAGGGTCCAGGACAGGCTCACCTTTTAACTGCCACTGTTAAAGGCACCAGTCACCTCAGGGTTACCCTAATCCAGACTCCATGTCAGCAGGAAACGGGCCGCAAACTGCCTCACCACCTGGACTGCTGGGGCCTTGCCCCAGGGGAAGACAGAAGGAGCCTAAAGCCACGCGCAAACCATCAACCAGGAGGCTTTGTGTGACCCCTGACCTAGCAGGTAAGATTGATAATTTCTTAATTAACATGGGGGCCAAATACTCGGTCCTGGCCTGCACGCCGGACCTCTCTAACTTTGGTTGTGCTGAATGAGGGGAGCGAACGGGGAAGCAAGATCTAGGCCATTTACTAAAACTCCCCCGCCTCTGGCCCATGATTTAAAATGTTCCTGGCTATTTCTAGACCCCTGTCTATTCCCTTCCAACACTCCAATCTTTCCAGCAAAAAAAGGTTCGCAGGGCTTTACCTCTTGTGGGAGGTAACTCCCACAAAGAAGCCCCAATTCGTGTCTTGTCAGGAGCAGGGATTCTCTGGACCCCTTTGCTCCATACTTAGCAGTTGCCCAGGGATTTTCTTTGAGGAATGAAGCTGGATGGTCCTGCACAATGTTTCTGCCATAGACAGACACTGGGAGCTTTGAGTGTAGGTGATTCTAAAGGTGGGTCTTTCCCTAAGCTAACTAAATGTAAAATTCTCTCTTCTGTTTTAATTTGTGCTTGCTTTAACTTTGTCAGTCTGCTCATGCCTAGGAACTTTAAATCAGATTTGAGGTTCGCCTGTTACAAATTGGATAATGGTAAAAATGTAGCCTAAAAATGAGTCTTTAAATGTAAATACTGTCTTGCAATTGAATTTGATGGATAAAAGAAATCACATGGAATTAGTTTAACTGCTGGAAAAGTGGATAAATTTTAGCAATCTTGTTACTAATAATATACTTTTAGTTGCTTAGTTAATAAACGAAAGTGCCCAATTTGTTCTAAAATGAAAACTTACTAGAAACTGTAATTAAGAGTTAAGATCATTATATGGGATGCCTTTATATTATAAAACAGCAAAAGCTGAAATTGCTATAACTGGGTAGATTTAGTCTAGACTTACTACTGTGATGGTAATCTTAGACTAATTTACTTTGTTTATGGTTACTTCAGGTCTAGCCTCACTCCTTGCCCTTGTTTATGGTTATTTCATGACAACCTCTGCCCCACATGGCTCAGGGGGAGGCAAATTTGAGTCACCCCTGTACACTGTCTTTCCACTGGTGTCAGTCACCCTGCTTTTCTCTCATGACTCCAGGTGTGCA